>MU158948.1:8404-71949 GCA_015888305.1 Antheraea pernyi
CCCAGGTGTAGGTTTAAGGAGGCCCCCTTTGAGATGCGCATCAACGCTCACCTTCACTGCTCGAGTTTCCCGCCCTGCCTAGCTAAATTATGTAGGAACCTGTTAGTGCAGCCTTTGATACTCGTTCTAAAATAGAACTTACTCCAGTTCTCGACAGGCCAAGGTCCTTCAGAAGGTTATAGAGAGATCTTGCTGGTATACCTCTCGCTCCTACTTCTACCGCGTATAAATTAACCACATAGCCATTTTTATTTAGTTCATTAGTTAGATCGTAATGTTTATTTAATTTGATTGTGTGGTCTTTAGGAATGTTGGTTTTCCACGGAACCGTAAGCTCTTGCTTAGCTCCGTAGCTAGTAATATATGTTTAATGTGTCTAGAAAAGAGGAATATGTCCGGTCTGGATGACGAAACACCAACATCCTCTGGGATTTTATAGTGCTTGTCATACGTAAAATAGTCCAGTCAGGTGCAGTACCTAGGATTGAGAAAGACTTGCTTTTAGAGTTGACAGTTGAGCCATCCTTTATAAAGTTAATTTGTCGTTTATTTGTGGTCAATTCTTTTTGGGCTCCAGCTACTGAAAGCTTCACGTATGATTTCAAGTACTCTTTCATGTCGGCGTGAGTAATAACCCCTATGAAACAGCACCTTTTAGAACCTTTTTCTAACTGACTACGCTATAGACCTAGCAAGGTCTTAACAGCTTCACCGGACTACAATAAACTTTAATTGTAAATGATATTAATATAAGAAACTTGATTATAGATAGTATAGTATAGTAGTAGTATATTATTATATATATTGTTAGCAATTTCAACAATTATTTATTATAAAAAACAGAGATTGTAACAATTAACCACTCGTTAAATAACCGCCACGATAGAGCCACAATAGATGATTCGGATAGAGCTATCGCACGTTATGACGACCAACGAAAAGTGAGTCAACACGGCAAGCGACGCTCCTTATAGGGGCCGTCGCAGTATAACTATCCGACTTTTTCATTTCAACATGTATATACATCAAAGTACATTTAAGAATTAGTCTATACCCTAAATATTGTTTTGTAATATGGTATTCTGTCACAATAATCAATGTTTAATTAATGATCGTACGTATATACACTTCTGTGCACAGGTTCATGTGATGGTGATTTTAATGAAACAAGAGGTTGTGGTACAAACTGTGGTAAGCAATGCTCCCAAATTGACCAAAGAGCAATGGCCTGCCCAGATTCTTGCGAAGAAGATGGCTGTGATTGTAAAGACGGCTATTGCTTATGTTCTTATACAAATAACTGCGTTTTGCCTGAAGATTGTCGTATGTATACATTTTTTATACCTTAAATATTCATAGTAATAGTATCAAATTGTTATACGGTCAATAATAATTGTAAACATGCTATCCACTTATTATTTAAAAACAAAAAAAATATCTACAAATGGTTGGAAGAGAAAATTTTCACTATGAATAAATCCATGCTCATAAAACCATTAACGAGAAGATATACTAACGAGCCATTTATTTATTATCATGTGTGTTTAAAGGCAATAGGTAAATGCAGCTAAACTTTGAAATATCTAATGTGAATTTATGTTATCATTAATATTACATATTATAAAACAAAGTACTCTGCCACGTCTGTCTGTCTGTCTGTTCGGGATAAACTCAAAAACTATTGAATGAATTTTCATGCAGTTTTCACCAGTAGATATAATGATTCACGAGGAAGGTTTAGCTGTAGAATTTGTCTAGGTTTTACCAGTTAATTATATAATTAAATAACTTTTACGTGCAATTTCAATCGCACGAATGGAGAACTAACATATCCTTTGAGATCTATTTTTTTGGAAGAAAGGTAGACTGTATATCATTTTATGTACTCTTGACAGCATGTATTGATAATTTCATTATGATTGAGTTGTTAGAGTATGAAACTGTAACAATCAGACACATAAACTAACGTTTGCAACTGTAATATTACTTGTGATTAAAACTCAAAGTAGTGATTAACTTATCAATAAGTAGAATTATTATTATTGGATTATCAAAAAAGTAGAAATTATATCGTTTATTTTAAAATTGCTTTACTAAGAACTGATAAATACTTTAAATAGATTAATTTAAAAATAAATATAATTATACACTTTATTTGATATTAATTTACACATTTTTTTTCTATAATACAGAGAGATATATAAGACCGAAGATATATAAGATAGATGTATGCAAATGTAATGCATGATACCTGAATCCCATAGTGTAATATTAAAAATTAACACTAATAAAATTGCCTTCCCGTTGTAACTGAATTATTTATTAGCTCTCTTCTTAACAATTTTATATGTATAAACTTTACGTCATTTTCATATTTTAATAATACTTTGTTTTAATTTTTTTTTCAGCTCAAAACAACACTTAATACACACAAACATCATAAAGTTTGAAATATATTTGTTTTTTTCTTCTGAATTAATGTTATTTTTATTTATTTCCTGATAAGCACATATATAGAAGGTAACATTATTATCTAAGTCTAATTGTGGGAAGGGAGGTATTTAATTAAAGATATTAATGATATACTAAGACGTAATATGAAACGTATACAACAATTTTAAATGATTACCAAATGCCCATGACCTAATAGGGATACCCATTTTTTTTTTTGTTACGGTAATTCCCTTACAGGTTGGTACTTTGTTGTTAGCTATAACAAACAATAAACTCCATGAATCCTAATTTTTAAATTTATAACTGATGAAAAACTACCAAGAATACATTTCTAAAAATGAACTGATCTGTTACTCTCTGACCATAACTTTTGAGGTTGAGTAATGATTTTTTAAATTAGTATATCTTGAGCTGGTATTTTTTGTTACTATCATATAGATTCTACTAGCGGGCCCGGCGGACGTTATCCCGCCCTGATAATAAAAAAACCTTGACAAATTGTATACTAAAATCTTACCCATGAATCACTTTATCTACTGGAGAAAACTTTAGGAAAATCCGTTTTGAGTTTATCGCGAACAGACAGACGCAGCAGAGGACTTTGTTTTATACTATCTAATGAAATACAAGTATTAGTCCTTAATATCCAATTCTGTAGTCTATTATAGAATAATCTAAAAACAACGATGACACAACAAGAAATAGTTACAAAATAAGTACAAGTTCTCATCAAAGTTTTCGGCTGCTCTGAATATAGCCGTACAGATACAGTCATGAGTTCAAAACTTGACGTAGACATTAACAATCCAATTGTTTAGTCTATTATAGAATAATCTAAAAACAACGATGACACAACAAGAAATAGTTACAAAATAAGTACAAGCTCTCATCAAAGTTTTCGGCTGCTCTGAATATAGCCTTACAGATACAGTCATGAGTTCAAAACAAAACAAAGCCAAGATATTATTATAAGAGTTTAAAAAGAACTAGTGTTCAGGTCATATATATTAAGAGATCTATATCAAATTTTATGGTTTCATGAGTGATAGAAATAATAAATATCATTACATAGTATAAAATAAAGTCCCCTACCGCGTCTGTCTGTCTGTCTGTTCGCAATAAACTCAAAAACTACTGAACGGATTTTCATGCGGTTTTCACCAGTGGAAAAAATGATTCACGGGGAACGTTTTGGTATATAATTTGTCAAGAATGTATTTAAAATTGGTTTCATGAGTGATAGAATTAATAAATATTTATGTATAAATAGGCAGTGAGGAAACGGTCAAGAACATCCCCCACCTTTGTTTCTCTTTATTATTTTTTATTTTGTAGCTATTGGCAAGCTTTAGTGTTATCAATAAAATTGACCACTGGACGACCACTCGTTTCAATAAAAAGGGAACCAGATACGTTTAAATGATATACTCGTAACATGTGATGAGGAATATAACTAAGAAGATAATAGTGAACAAGACAGTTTACCGCATTGTAGGTGGTAGAGCTACGTTGAAGCTATTATTGGTTTCAGCACGAATGGGTCGGCTCACTCGGGGTAGTACCTCTCTCTCATAGAAAACCGTCGTGAAGTAACAGTGCTTGTATTGTTGCGTTTCGTTAGGTCAATGAGAATGCCGGAGGTCCACCGCCCCTCTTCTCTCCCTCCTCCCACCCTTTCCCCCAAACACAGGCTGGCAACGCACTTTCGACTACCCTGGTGTTGTTAGTGTCTATGGACGGTGTTGATCACTTAACATCGGGTGACTCGCATGTTCGTTTGCCTGCTAGGACTAAAAAAAAACCGCAGTTAAAAACAATAATATATTTGATACACGGAACCCTCATCAAACTCTTACACAGAGAATATTCGAGAACATTTATTTTTCATAGAAAAACCTAGAACCTTAGCCAATTTATCTTGCCATAACTAAGTAAGCTGGGACTTTGCAAAATAATTTATGCTTTGAAGCATTTATGGCTTAGTTGATAACGTGTTAGGACTCTTCGTGGATCGCCGTAAATTGGAATCCTTGAAACTGAGTCAGATGTTCTGATGAAGGCAAACATGGTCATAAAACTACAGCATGGCATAAAGAACTCTGCATGGCACAGGGATAAAAATTAACACTACTTCTAAACCTAGACTGTTATACTAAGTGGACAAAACCAACCGCATTGGTCAATAAAAATTAAAGTTTGCATTACAATGTGATTTCTTAAATAGGCTCTCTCATCTCATTCAATACTTGTATTCCGGTCAATGTAATATAGATATAGTATAACTTAGAAAAAATATAAAAATTCTTGAAAGAATATTAACGATGTCTACAAAAAAAACAAAAGCAGACCTTTATCATTTTATTTCTAAAAGTTACATTTTAATATTAAGTTTAATGAATACTCAAATATTATCAATATGAGATAGCATTAATGTGTCAATAAATATGTACAGGGTATAATATTTTTTTTGTAGGTTAATGGCGATTTTATATCATAATAAATATAAAACTTGTATATTTTATTATACAGCAAGTGTATAATTTTACACGATAAGGTGGTAGAGCCATGCTGAAACTATTAGTAACACCCTCTCATAGAAAACCGACGTGAAGTAACAGCGCTTGCATTGTTACGTTTCGTTCGTTCAGTGCGAGTGCTGGAGGCCCACCTCCTCTCCGCTCTCCTCTCCTTCTCTCGCCCCTTCCTTTTCCCCCCAAAGGGCGGCATTTGCGACTCCCCTGGTGTTGATAGTCTATGGACGATGGTGATCACTTAACATCACGTGACCCATCGTTTCGTTTGCCTCCTATGACATAAAATATCTTAATTTTAAAATATAACTTATTCAACATTTATTTAGCGAAAGTAAGATACACCGGCCGTTAAATTGCTTTTCCGGGTATTATATTTGCATCTTTTGAATACACTACGGCATTGTGGAACATGCTTACAGTGACTGTGTTTCAAACAAACTAAACAAAATAAAAGCTCACATTTCAAGTGATACCGAGACGTATTTTTCGCGCCGACCCAATATCTAGTTATTGTTGATCGAAGGTTTGACCGCAATATCATCTGATGTTAAATGGTAATGTGGTCGAAGATACTAAACACGCTTAACATAAAGTCCTCTCGCTCTCAAGCGTACCTGCTAGAATACACCAGCAGGTGCTTGGCGACAGATTTTCAACTTGAGGATGGTAGCTAGCTAGACAGCCTTAGAAACAGTCCTACCACCATGCCATGGTTGTATCACGATGTTTTCCAGCGAGAGCACCGACTCAGTTGCTAGGATTCCAGCATACGTCTATCGACACGGTGTCCGAACACGCTATCAAGTAAGCCATCATTGGATAAATAGATATAGTTGATCTGGTGTGATAAACCAGAACACTTAGATCCGGTTTTCGTATTTCCGAGTATCTATAAATGTCAAACAACTAGGTTTTATCTGACACTTTTCGAAATATTATTCCAAAAATGTCAAAATTATCATTGAATTCCTACGTTATGTATAACATCCTACCTAAAAGAAAATTATGTACAAGAAAGAAATAACAATTAGTCGAAAAGAATAACAACATAAAATAAAAGAATAAAGTACGATGTCTCCTGCTAATAAATGAAGAATTTAATATGACATTATATTTATACAAGTAAGAGAATTATTAGAAGTGACTCGGATTTGTTACATAACTTTAACGTTAGGGCTTTTATATAGTAACATATATGGCACTTTCTTTCGGTTTTAGGTTTTAATGTGTGCAATTGAATCGTAAATACCATTTTAAAAAACTATCCTAACAGTTTCAGTTCGTCACGCTTTATGAGCGACTAATGCCTAGTGATTTTAAATTAAATAACAGTACATGCTACATATTTCTTTCTCGGATTGCTGTTTCTTCCGGTATATCGTCTCCTGACTTTTTTTCAGTAATCGCCAATTATATTACTCTCTCACTCTCTCTTTTTAATTAAATAAAGTAAAGTCATTTAAATGAGCTTAGGTAATAAAGAACGCAGAAGAATAAACAATAAAATTGATTAGGTACATACAATAAGTGTGATCTAAATATTAATGTATGTGAATAAAATCAATCGACAGTCATATATACAAATACGTGAGTTACGAACTGTGAATCGAAATATTCCAGTAATTTCTTTGTACTATTTTTCTTTACTTCTTATAACTCTCTAGACTTGTAGGTACTGGACAAATAAATTACTTTGTTGTATCACGAGAGGCTCTTCTAACTCAAAGCAAGTACTCCAATGAATGGAGGTTTCTGCCAGCTGAAATTGCAACTGAATATTTAAACACTTCTGATACTATCAGCAAAAGTTTGAAGATACTGCTTAAAAATGTTCTCTCGAGGAATTTCTTACCTTATTATAGAATGTGAGTGGATTATAATATAGTTAACATATTGAAAATATTGTATACACATAAAAAAATTTACCGGTGCTAATGTGTTATGCAGTTATACAGGAGTTATCTTCTAATACAAAAACTATAATGTATTTTGTTGTTCGTTTTATTAAGAGCTATCTAGTTAGATTGCAAATGCCTATTGTAGCAAAGCGCTATAACATATATTACTTAATATGATAAAGCTGTGATTTCTTTTAGAGTCAATAGCACATCAATAGTACCTACAACGTTGTGTTCTGTCAGTCACGTAATACAGATTGTCGTTTGTAATATTGACTTGTAGGAAAACTTATATCTATGAAATATTAACAAAAACTCGGCAGTATTTATATTTAAACTCAGTAATTTTTCTTTTTCTTTGGAGTTGACGCCGCGCATGATTTACGAAGTACAAGCGTCCGTTAGTGGTATCCGCCGCAAAATACGAACCCGTACCGAACGCTGTGCGTTGTAAAAGACGTCCGCGACATATTTTTACCGACCCTCCCGATGAAATAACGGCAGTAAACTATCAGTACCAGCCTGTCTCTTCAAACAGAGTGTGCTCTCGCCCACGCCCGCGTAACCACAGATCACGCCGCCATGGTCTGGGGGTAAATTTCGCTCCCGCACACCAGACTAAGCCCCCCTCGGCAGCGGCCCAAGCATAGGTCCGTTCCCTCTGCGTGGAGTCCTTGAGTACGCTGCTTAAATCTTACATCACTGCGACAACATTACAGATATCAACTCCACACACGTGCACGCATGAACGCTTACACATGCAAGTGGAAGGGTTTTATTTTTTTTCCCTTATCAAACTGAAATGGTTTAGAATATTATCCGATACGAAATATATATAAGAGTTGTTGAGGTATGTATGCTTGGTACACATATATGTTTCAACAACTCATATATGTATGAATAGTTAGCTTAGCTTAGATTAGCTCAGATAGGTCGCGAATTGCATGTATCAGGCAGCTAAGCTTAGGTTAGCTGAGATAGGTCGCGAATTGCATGAATCCGGCAAGAGCCCAAGCCAAGGTGTGCCGCGCACCCTTGAGCTAGTTGTCAAAATAAAAGTGCCTTAAACACTCACCTTAGTAGTCCGGTGAGGCTGGTAAGACCTTGCTGGGTCAATAGCGTAGTAAGTTAGAGAAAAAAAAAATCGGAAAATCGGACCAGTTCTTCCTGAGATTAGCGCGTTCAACGAAATAAACAAATCCTCCAGCTTTATAATATTAGTATAGATAGATCAACACATTTAATTGCTAATTATTGATATTTTTATTGATAAAGCATAAATATGGATGAACATTTTTGAGCAGTTTTGAATATTGAATAAAAGTACATATCTATATACTGATACGAAAATTGTTGACACTTTACTACTTTTTGCGTGTATATTGTAATTTGAAATATTGTATATTTTTTATTAAAAAGATTATACTTATTGGAAGTATAGGTAATATTTATAGGAAAATCACAAAACGTTGAACTTAATATTGCAATTGTGAAATGTTTGTGTAAAATTGTGTTTTCTATTTATTACTGTGAAATTATTGGTGGTTGTTTTACATAATCCTAGTAAGGCACAAGTTTGCGCGTTCACTGCTAAAAAAACTCCATTCACTGTGGCACCACAATTCCAGGACACACCGCTTACCATCGCAAAAAGTATTGGGATCCTTGGTGTCAACATCTCTAGTGACGTTCAGTTTCGCAGTCACCTGGAAGACAAGGTCATCCAAAAAGCTCGGTATCCTGAATAAGGCGAAACGGTACTTCATCCCTGGGCAAAGACTGTTGTTGTACAAAACGCAAGTTCGACCCCATATGGAGTACTGTTGCCATCTCTGGGCGGGAGCACCTGGATATCAGCTTGGACCATTTGATTCGGCGCAAAAACGAGCTATGAGAATCGTTGACGATCCCAAGCTCACAAACGGTATCGAGCCACTAAGTTATGGGGTGCTTCAAGGGGAAAATAAATAGGTTACTTAAGGATCGGCAACGCACATGTAACGCTTCTGATGTTACAGGCGTCCATAGGCTGCGGTGACCGCTTTTCATCAGGCAGCCCGCATGCTTGTTTGCTACCGACGTAGTATAAAAAAAAAGAAGTATAATCATTTTATTGTACAGAGCACAAAATTACTTACGATACTATTATAGTAGACGCTACTTTGCACTTCCGCCTGGAATCGATGGAATACTACGACGTCTGACTGTAACATAAAACCAATCAATTAATCAATGTATCACTTATACACATATATATTAATTAACAATATATATTGAAATTACATATTGTTATTATGTATTGTGTTAGGCGGAAGTGCAAAGTAGCGTCTACTATAATATTAATGATGGATTTCCGCAAAGTAACGCCTTCTTCAATCAATTACTTACGATACATTTAAAAAGCATAAGTGTTTACCAAAATATCAAGTATACAAAAACTGAGTAATCCCAAGTGAAAAGTATATTCGGGAATATTACTTTTGTGGTGGCCCTTATTACGATATAGCCTCAGAGTATTTGAGCGCCACCGAGTCGATACCGGTCGATACCGGGCATGGTAGGTTAATTGACTAAGTTATTGATTCCGATGATCAAACCATCACAGGCAGCAGGATGTCAATCATAGAATGGCAATCATAGGCTCACTATATGGTATGAAGGCGCAGCTAACCATCTAAAGTGAGTGGTGCCCGCGTCCATATACTTGCGATATAGTGCGTAGTTGTTTATTATTCTGAAGCTAATAAACGCTGTGTGTGAACATCGAGTGGTTTGCATCTCTTACTAGCGTCCCCAAACCTCTACTGGTACGGAATAGGATTTGTCCCACTTCGTAGGGTATAGGGTATATACATGTAATAAGAATGCGAATTTAAAGTGTCTCTACTTTTTAAATTAAAAGTGTCTCGGAATAATAATAAAATGACATTTCAATTAATTTTAGGAATATCTGTCTATCCGTCTGTTTGTTTGGAAACCCATCACTGCTAAAATACTGTGTTCATGATAAAACTTCTTCAAGAACATCACAAAATATATCTTCCAGTAGCATTTAGTCTTTGTTTCATTAAATTTACTGTGGTCTATCAAAAATTATTGTACTTTTAATGACGACGTGACTTAAGTACGAGAGAAAAGCAGATAAATAAATGGACTTAATACATTCAAATGATTTATTAATTACTGTTCTTTTACATAAGGTTCCACGCGAACGAAGTCACGGGTACAGCTAGTCATATATATATATTTCTTGGATAGCTAACAATACATATTATAAATGAGTACTAATAATAATATTAAAGACATCGGTATACGTAAATTAATTTTGCAGCACCATACATCTTCGAATCGAAGTTGTCGACGAGAGTTGTGTTTGTATACTGTCAGGACAAGATTTGTGCAAAAGAAAATGTTTGAAAAATGGTACGGTGATCTGAAAAATTTGGGTTAAAAATTAGATATCCACAAAATTTAGCATTTGAAAATTTGACGACGTAAAATTGACGTTCAGTTACTCAGTTACCATTTTATTTCATTGCAGTGTTACTGTAAAGGAAAGATTTTATCTAATTTTTTTCCTTAGTCTACCCGTGGGAAGATGAGACAGACAGCTAATCTATCTATATATATAAAATCAATTGCTGTTCGTTAGTCTTGCTAAAACTCACGAACGGCTGGGCCGATTTAGCTGATTTTGGTTTGAAATGTTTAACGTGGTCCAGGGAAAGTTTAAACGGAAAAAATGGAAAAGAAAATATGGAAAAATTGCAAGGAAGAAACAATTTCATTTTCCCATATAAACTGTTCTATCTACTTTCCTGTCAAACTTTTGACGTTAGTCCCTTCCGTAGACTTGGGTCCAATCTAATTGAAGCACGTATTAAATTAAGGATTTTAAATTGACAACATATATTCACATTTTTTCTCGGATTATCGCGTATATACATTTTAATATTTTGATGGTTGTAATTATTGGTTCGTTCCGAAATTGTTATTGTAGCGTGCTGGCCATTTATATTCTCTCTGGCCTTTTTGAAAGCGAATGACATATTCGATATTACAGACGGATATATATTATTCCTCAACATACAAGTCTCGATTGCAAAATCAGTGTTTAATTTTATCACATACATTTTGTATTGAACACTCCCCAAAATTGTCATTGTATTGACATATTTTGATGGTTGTTATTGTCTGGAAGGCATACAAAAAAGTGTGTTAATGACTACGTCCGGTACCGCTGACATACCCGAGAGGCGAGACTACAACGCCACCTGGGGAACCACTATTGACCTGCGATACCGCGCTATTGACTTTATCGGGGGTGTTACTAATGACCTCGAACGCTAATGGTCGGCTATTCATTATTCACCCCGGTGTAAGACTACATTGGTGGGAGTTCGGCATATAAAGGGCAAGATGTCGCTGATCTGCACGCACTCCTACGTGGAAGTTACTGTAAGGCGAAGCTCTGCCCGGATAAATTGTTACAGTGCCTACAGAGCATTTATTGCCATTCCTGACCGACTGGCTTATTATACGTATTGTGTAACAAGTGCTTATTGTGTCATTTCACACACACAATATCTGTTTTGTGGAATACGTAAAAAAAACATTTCTGATCGAATGTTTATATTTCTGTCGTCTGTCGAACGTCAGACTAAGGGTTATAAGGTTACCTATAATTCTGTCACCATTATACCGTTATTAAAATCTTCTATCATCAGTTCGTAAATGAGTGAGAAATTTATTTACTGTTATTGTTTGAAAATGTCAAGGAAAATACGAGCTGACATAGGTCGTCAAAGTCAATCAAATGTGCGATGTGAGACAGATAATGATTACATTCATATTTGTATGGTCGAATTGCGTTCTAAAATGAATAACAATGAAGTAGACGGGCTTAGAATGGAACGAGTTTAGGCACACCAAACACAACAACAGCGAGCACGACACAATGAAATCGAGCGATACCTCGGAAGAAGTCCTGACAACCTGGAACATGGAATGTTCCACTACAATCTGGAAGTAGATTATTATGTTGACAAATACGAGTAAGTGACAATTGAGGAAATGACAATCATTTGTCAATATTGTAAAGCGTGGCCCCGGTGACTCTGTAAGTCTGGGTGTACCAGAGCAGCGGTCATGTTTTGCTCCTGGCTCTCCATTTTGTCCTCCAGTATCTAATGTATTGTTTGATGTAAATTTGTGCTTGAATTGATTTTTCTGTAATTTAGCTCTCAATACGTTTTTCTCGGCTTAGCATTAACCGCATGTTACACAAAAACTGAGGCAATCTGCAATTATTGTTTTACATTTAGCACAACGTAACGTAACGGTTGTCCCGCCGCTCGATCTACTTTTTGCAAAACAAACTATGCATAGATAGGTATTTAATAAACTTAAAACTATTTTTTTTTTCAAATAACATATCAATAAAAGATATTTTTGTATTATAACAACCTATGAAAATAGCAATGCCTGACATTACCGATCAAAGTTTTCAGCTATGTATTTTAGCGAAGAGAGAGTTTCATGTCGTTAAGATAGGTGATAGGTGACAAAGTACACCGGGACATCTAGTTTATTATATTTGTCATTACATTTTTATTATAGGACTGACTTCACACCTAAAAAATAATTTACAATTACTTTTATATAAAATAACTACCATGGTATCCATAAATTAATTAAAATTATAACACTAAACATTAATATCCAAATTAAATAATGAGATATCTTCAGTTAAAAAAAGTAAAAACCACAGGCTTTTTTAAATATTTTCCATTTTATATTACTAATTATAGATACTTTACACAATAGGTTGACCATTGTATAAAGCTGTCCCAATTAATGGTATAAACTAGCTTTTCTCGCGGCTTCGGTCGCATTAATATACACTTGATTTATCCCACGGATTTTCAAAGTTGAAAACCTGTGCCCTTTTCTGTATCCATGACAATTTGTATGTATGATTTCACGTTGATCCGTTGAGTAGTTAACGCGTAAAAGCGTAAAAAATAAACGAACAAGCTTACTTTCGCATTTATAATCAATTTTGTTGGACAGATATATTTTTGAATTAGCAATATAAAGGGAGAGAGGGGTGACGCGACGTGTTGCATGAGCATTAAATAAAATTCACCAAGATTTGCCGGCAGCGGCTCAAGCCTACGTCCGTTCCCTCGGCGTGGAGCCCTTGAGTGCGCTGCTTGCGTGATACAGTGACACTAAATCTTACATCACAGTAACAACATTACACATATCACCTCCACAAACGTGCACGCATACACGCTTACACATGCAAGTGGAAGGGTTTTATTTTGTTTCCCTTATCAAACTGAAATGATTTAGAATATTATCCGATACGAAATATATATAAGAGTTGTTGAGATATGTATGCTTGGTATACATATATGTTTCAACAACTCGTATATGTATGAATAGTTAGCTTAGCTTAGATTAGCTCAGATAGGTCGCGAATTGCATGTATCAAGCAACAGCCAAAGCCGAGGTGTGCACTCTTGAGTTAGTTGTCAAAATAAAATCGGCTGAGGGCCTTAAGCGCTCGCCTTAGTAGTCCGGTGAAGCTGTTAAGACCTTGCTTGGTCAATAGCGTAGTCAGTTCGAGAAAAAAAAACCAAGATTTGTCAGTTATGATTCAGATGCAAGTCAGAGAGTCGTGGTAATTTCAAAGTCCGTTAAATGTCTTGAGATTAATAATTATCACATGCTTAAAATTATCAAACGATTTGATAGCAGACTCATTCTCTATCAAGCCCAAAAGATCGAATGGACATATACGAAAATTGTCAGAAAGCATTATATGCTCTAGTCTCTTCGTACTAAGCCTGGGGCATTCTTGAAGCAATTTTGCACAGTTGTGTGCATTTATAATATTAGTATAAATATCAAGGGTTTCATCCCGAAAAGCAGTATAGTTCCTGAAGGCTAGATTACATGTATATAAACCGTTGCTGACTTGCGAACAAAAGATAACAAATAATAAAACAAGTAATACAATGTATAGTTAAAATGTAGCTAAACATAATATAAAGAAAAATTACATTTCTACGTACAAAAACAATTTAACACCTGATATAATAAATCACACAATACCCTCATCATATAACAATCAAATATTAATATTAAAGTTAACAATAGCGTAAATATCGAACCAAACAATGATCTCTATTTATGTTTTTAAAATCAAACAAATACAGATAATTTGTGCACATTACAATACAAATGAACTAAGTTGGTCATTACACTCCAGTTTCGTCAAAATTGCTTCAGTACTTTTAGAATGATACGTGTTCACAGGGACAGACGGACAAAAATTGTAAAAGGATTATGTTTTGGCTTCTATATCGATAACAAAGTCTTTCCCGATCAATATTTTGAAAAAATATTTAATGTACAGATTTGGCTGTGTTACAGTTTTATTATCGTATAAGATAGATAGATAGATAACAATATAGCAATGTGTTCTTAATTACGACGTTGTCCTTCTAATAACATAGCCAGATACGTAACCTTTATTCTGAGTAAGATATCACGCATGTGCAAGTGACTGTGTAAACAACTGTTTCTGAACACTTTTTCAGAAATTCCAGTACTTAGATAGAATCATGAGTAAACTATAAATGGTAACACAAATAGGTATAATAATAATTGGTAAAAAAAATTAAAAGAGATGTTCGCATGAAGATCGTTCATTTATTATAGGACTACGTTTTACATGTGACTTCGCTCTCCTTAATGTAGATTTAACGTATCCCTTGGTACTATTTTTACTATTTCCTTTTCTGTATGTCTGTCAACGTGTATACAAAACACATTTTACTTTACAACACTCATTGATAATTAACTTAGCAATGTGGAAATGAATTGATCAAAACTTTCCATTTATATGTTAATTTACATTAAAACGCTACAAAAAAAAAAACATATAAAGGAACAAAAATCCTATGCTGTTCTGCAATGAGCCTCAGCTTCCAGCTTTTTCTAAGATCACCTAATTAGATATAAACCTCAAACTAAAAGTATGTCGCCAAGCAACTATTAGTGTCAATGAGAGCCAGTCTAGGGCTCTAGGGCGTTTATATCATCCTAGCTACTTCATCATATAACATCAACTGAGATTGTTAAATGTGAACCTAACTAACCGAAATAGTTAAACACAAAAATATATATGTCAGAGTAAATATGTAGAGCCTGTAGAGAGCCGAGAGCACACGGATAGCATTATCCTCCATTTGTATGTATTTTCACAACACGACCGACACTATGAAATGAAACGACGACTTCTTCGATTCTTTTTCTTTTAATGCTTTTACAATAATCTCAGAGACAACGCCCTCAGAGACAATAATTATCACATAGCGACAGTAACGATGGATCTCACGATCTCACAAACAGTAATGAATAATAAATCTTGTACAAACTTTTGCAAGCACTTATAAAGGAATATTACAATTTCACATGTCCGATTTTAATTATCGTGACACTCATTTAGGTCTACTTTAAATCAAGAATCAAATCAAGTTAGAAATGTTATTGCACGACGCCACTATTTCTTAAGATGGTGTCTCGCGTTGTATGGCGTGACACCGGTTTATGTAGTTACTTCTATCAGTGCTTATATAAATAAACATGTTGAATGCTTAGAAGTTATGAACAGTTTAATCTAATCTAAATTACTTAATAATTTAGAATAATCCACATTAACAATAATTAAATAGAAGTGCATTAACAACACATTGCCTATATTGATTAACATAGAAAATAATAGATGGCGGTGTTAGCAAACGCCTATGATAATTCGAATTGTAGGATTCTGTACTAAAAATATGCGTTACTACTTATGTGTTAATTTCGACTGCTGGATGCTCCCACTATGACATATACATTCTGAATATTATTAAGAGAGTAATTGTCTTTTGTTTGTAATTGATAAACCCAAAAATAATCGATCGATTATAAAAATTCTTTCACTTATACAAACTTTCGGGTGTAATAAGTGTCGAATAACATCATAAGATTTGAGACAACCAAGACAACCTCGCCTGCACGTGGTGCACCCTGCTGAATAACGAACGAGGTAATGGTGAAAGCGGGGTGGTAGGGTTTTACAGCCTGACTGGGTCACAACCACCATGTATATCGCGAAAAAGCCCGTCATAGTGATTCGCGTCTGCGGGTTGCGTTTCGGGATCAGCCTGTGCATATCCAGCTTTTCGCAGGCCGGCATAAAGGTGGCGATCAGCGATGGATAGTGTATTACTCGATGGTCGCCATTGTTTTCGGATTGTACTGTGCTTACCATTAGGCATAGTATAGTCATTTTGCCGTGCTACAATAAAAACAAGCTGCATTACCAGTACGTAACATTGGCTGAATATTATTTTTAAAATCAACATTAAAGCGAGTGAAGCCGTAAGGAAATGCTCGTGTTTTATATTGAAACAAGTGCATGTATTCACATTGAACGGGTATAAAAGGTGTAAATATTGATATGTACTTCAGACACAATTCCTTTGGTGATAATGTTGAAGCGACACTATTTTGCAGTCGCGACTGCTATATTGATTTCTATAAAACTGTCTTCTGGTAAAAAAAATTTGAAGTGTTTTGGTATTTTACGTTTAATATTTTATTTTTTAATTTTCTCTAGTTTTTAGCTTACCCTGACGTCACTTCAACGTATGCTGATGCAGTAAGTTCTTCAGACAGTACACCCACTTTAGCCCAGTCAACAAGCTTTACCGAAAGCTATGGAGAAAAGCACAGTAAGTTTATTATAAATTAAATTATATCTTTAGACACTCTCTTAATGTAAATTGTTATAGCTTGACAAAATCTTATTATTTTGTAGCTAGCGTTTGCTCGCGGCTCCGCTCGCGTTAATATCGATTTTATCCCTTGGGAACAGTATATTTTTTCGGGATGAAAGGTACTATGTGTATGCAAAATTTTATAATGATCGGTTGTGTAATTAAGGGCTTACAGACGCTTACGAACTTACGTACTCTTTCAGAACAACAAACTCACATACAAGCTAATTCACTTTCACATTTATAATATTAGTATGGAGTTTGAAATTTTCAATATAATTTAAAGTTAATGAAAAAAACTATGTTGAGGTACGAAATAATATATTAACAATTTTTTTCATTTAATTAACAAACCACCGGATATATGTGAAATTTTTGTATTTATTGATTACATTGTCGACATAAAATGTAACACTGAAACCAAATTTTGCAAGTCCTGTTCAAATCCAATTATTTTCAGTTCGAGTTACTAACTTACTCTAATTATTTTTATTAATAATTTTCAATCCTTAACATGTAAAAACTACGTAATTGTAAAAACTACGTAATTCCCACCTACACTCTCTTGATTTAAAACCGAAAAAATATTCGTTTAAATTCAAATAAATTAAAGTACAGATTTAAATCAATTAAGAATAAAGACCTCATATTAATGAATTTGTAAAAAGTCAAACAAAATTTTCTGGATACCTTTTTGTTTTCTTAAAAAAATAATTTTCTGTAAGAAGAATAAATCATTAAGAAAATTTACTTACCTCGACACGGACGTGTCTTAAATAATATTGATATTTAAAATAATTTTAACGGTTTTTTTTATGTCATAGGTGGCTAACGGACAGGTGGGTCACCTGATGTTAAGTGATCACCACCGTCCATGGATACTAACAACACCAGAGGAGTCGGAAGTTCGTTGCCACCCTTTTAGAGGAAGGGTTAGGGGAGGGAGAGGAGAGAGGAGGTGGGCCTCGGGCGCTCTCACTAACCGAACGAAACGCAACAATGCAAGCACTGTTACTTCACGTCGGTTTTCTGTGAGAGGGTGCTAACTAGTAATAGTTTCAGCGTTGCTCTACCACCGTTAAATGTGTGATGTTGATTTTGATGAATTAATTAATATATATCATAATCAGAAAAAACCAGAACTCATTTGCTATTATGCAGATGGTTCGCATGATGGACTATGGCATACCCTTTTCTCCGAATCAGTGTGTATTACGGTTTTACTGTGATAAAATAATTATTGTAAATTGTTTCTTTACTATTTGTTATTTAAACTTTTTATATTAATGTGCTGATGCATCATTGATTATTCAATCATTATAATAGCAACAGTTTGTGAACAAAACGAAGTATATGATGACTGCATCGAAGACAACTGTAAAGCTGAGACCTGTTCACAGTTAGGATATCCTTTGGAATGTAAAAACTCGGAATCGGGATCCCATACTGAAGGATGTGTTTGTAAAGACGGTTATTTAAGATCATATAATGGAACTTGCATACCTGCGAAATCATGTCGTAAGTACACTGATAAAAAGAACTGATGCTGTGTTATGTAAATATAGATAGTAACCTAGGAAATAATGTTTATAGTTACAGACCTTGTCAAACTTTTTGATTGCTCTGAATATATTTGCGAAGAACACAAATTTAGCCCGCACTTACTGTACTTCGGCCATAAAATATAAAACGAAATTATTACATTCAAATAAAGTCTCTATGCCAGTAGCATTAAAGTTTTAATTAGGTATTTGATTAATTGTAATTTTGTACATTTTTTAATTGCAATTCTATTTTATAATAGCATCATGTGGTGGAGATGTAAACGCAGAATGTGGATGTGGCATAAACTGTAACAGACATTGCTCTAATATCGGCCAAGAAACTGAATTCTGTTTAGCATTGTGCAAAGACAATGCTTGTGATTGTAAAGAGGGCTTCTACTATGATGACAATATAGGGAGATGTGTGTTACCAGAGAGTTGCAGTAAGTATAAAACAAAACACTGTCTAAACTAAATATTCTAATGACCACAAATATTAAACTAATGTATTTAATTCCATTTGAATAATCCTATCCATAATACCAAATCTTGAGAAATTAGAGTATGATATTTTATATTTACATACGACCTTACCCTTGTTTATCGTTTCACGGTACTCCTAATGTTAGTGAGGTCAAATATCACTTCAAATTAAGTTATATCTAGTTTAAAGGGGTAACAAGCCTAACCTATGTTAGACTACCTATCGGATTGTGCCTATAGATAATTTTTGACAAATTATCAAAATGCATCTTCAAGGCATTTAACTAATTAATGACGTGTTATTGTTTTTTGTAGCTGCAGTCTGCGGATTAAATGAAATTTTCAGCGATTGCGTCCAAGGTCACTGTGGTCCCAAAAACTGTTCTCAGCTAGATACAGCACTGCCTTGTCCATTCTGCGATCCTAATTTATGCATAGAGGGATGTGTATGTAAAGATAACTATATAAGGGACGATAATGGGATATGTATACTAAAGAACAAATGTCGTAAGTTCATAAATAGATTATACTTGGATTTTTGCAAAATGTTATTGACCTTCATCCATCAAGAGCCGTTGTTCTACTAAAGAATCATCCAAGACTAGCTGGAAAACAATGTAATAATGTGTGTATACTATTCTAGCCAATTTTTGAAGATATTACAAATGAGTTCAGAAATACACACTACAACGTATGAGCTTAATATTTGAAACATATTAGACACAAGTTATATCATATACATCAATTCATATTCGTCATATTAATTATTTGTTAGAAAATTTGTTTGGGTCATCATTCAATAAATAATTTAACGAATAGAAAAGAGATATAAATTTGTATTTACCTCAATAAAGGAAAAGTGAAGGAGAATAATGTAACTTATGAAAAACTGCAACTGACGTGAGAATAAATATTCACAAATGAATGTTTGTTCTCAACTAAAGCACCTAAAAAATATTTAGTACTGGAATAAGTGCTGAAGTCAGTTCGAAACGTTGAGTATTTCCTATATTTCTCTTTCTGTTTCAATCTTCTCGTTTTTGTATTATCATGTAATTTTTTTTTTATATGTAAAATAGTTTAATCTTTTGTTTTATTAATATTTAATTAATTGTTGGAGCATGCCGTGGTTGCCTGTAAATATGACTACATTTATAATGTGTTACAATAGTCTACTTTTTATATTACTTATATATACTTTTATATATATTATATATACTTATATATATATTATATATACTTATATATTATATACTTTTTTTTTTATGGTGGTAGAGCCAGGCTGAAACTATTACTGGTTTCAACATGAATGGGTGGGCTCGCCCGGGGTAGTACCACCCTCTCGCAGAAAACCGACGTGAAGTAACAGTGCTTGCATTGTTGCGTTTCGTTCGGTCAGCGAGAGCGCCGGCGGCCCATCTCCCCTCCCCTCTCCTCTCTCCTCTCCCTCTCCCTCCCCTAACCCTTCCCCCAAAGGGTGGCATGGCACTTGCGACTCCTCGGGTATTGTTAGTGTCCATGGACGGTGGTGATCACTTAACAGCAGATGACCCATCTGTTCGTTTGCCACCTATGACATAAAAAAATTTATATACTCACTAATGTATTGTCATGTTGACGATCCTAAAATAAATAAATAAATAAAAAGTTTTTACATAAAACTGACGGACTTAGTATTGAAATTGATTTTAGATTTACTTATAACATTATTTTTTACATTTGGTACACCATACGATTTCCCAATTTTAGAACTTTTATAAATCTTGAAAGCTCTTACTTATTCTGATTAGGTCTAGTAAAATACATAATACTGCTAATTTATATCGACATTCCAATAACTAAACTACTTCGTTTATTTTTTTACAGTAAAACGCTTGTGTTAAATAATATTTGGGTTAACTAAACGACACAAGAGTGTTGTTTTGTAGTTAATATTTAAAAAAACAGATGATATGTCATCCCTATAAATATATTGAAATTTTACAGCACCAACGTGTGGAATAAATGAAATATACACGAAATGCATAGAAAATGACTGCAAAGCTTGGAGTTGTTCTCAAGTAGGATTCCCACTAGATTGTACAACATCACAAACTGACATCTGCACCGAAGGATGTGCCTGTAAAGATGGATACCTGAGAGATGATATTGGCACATGTGTATCAAATAAACTTTGCCGTAAGTAGAGTTTATGAGATAATTAATTAATCTCATTTTTTACAATAAATGATAGCTAGTAGCCGGTGGTCGAAATTCAACCGTAATACTATAAAGTTATTTCTTCACGTAGTACTATTATCCGCAATTCGCTTTGATTTTTTTTCTAAATGGTATAAAATGTGTTTTAAATAAAGAGTTGGACTCGTTAATGGCAGTGGCCGGTGGTCGAAATTCAACCGTAATACGGTATGACCATAAAGTTATTTCTTAATTCGTAATTCGGTTTGATTTTTTTTCTAAATGGTATAAAATGTGTTTTAAATAAAGAGTTGGACTCGTTAATGGCACTGAACAAAATGTTTCCATTATTTTTTAAAATTCATAACACAAAACATTGTCAGCGGCCACTAAACTAAAAAAAAGTAAATCGGTTAACAAAACAGATGAAAAATGGTTCTGATTTTTTTTGTTTCCCCTTATATATGTATATATTAAGAAATGGTAATTACATCTGCTTTACCTAAAAGGTCTTAAAGTGTGCCAAAAATAACGCTGCAGTTACAGTAATAATTATAATATAAAGATATCAATAACATAATTTTGTCGAAAACTGTCAGTCTCTTCAATAGGAACGATTAATACAGTATTAGTATAGAATGTAGATATTCCTAAATGTTTTATCAAGATGTTAAAAAACAAATAATCCAAATACGTTTAAACCCTAACAAGTAATAAATATTTAATTGTAAAACTTCGTTAGTATAAATAAATTTTTAACATCGTTTGTCTATCATACAGTTATTTTCTCATTTCATTCATTTCGATTCGGTAAAGTTATTTAATGAAAGCATTTTTTCCGCAGAGTTTTGGTCCCCATCTTTTTCTGCCGTCGTTAATTTTCTAAGTCTAGTTAAAAAGCGTTTAATATGTGAGCAACAATTGTTATTTTACTTAACTACTAAATATTATCCGTCTACTACTTTATGTTACGTTACGTTTGTTTACATTATATTATATTACAAATTGTTCATACAGGTTATAATATCCTTTATAGCGGCTTCATTCTTATCTTTTACTAGCTAACCCGTGCCTACTTCGTTGGGCGTTAAGTTACAACTTTTTTCTAGAACTCAATTATATATCTCTCATCATTAAGGCAGCGTTCGTAAGAAACGTTTTCGTTCGACGATTTTTTTTCCGAGTCCCCAGATATTACCCCCTACAACCTCACAAACTTTACCTCTTTATAATATTAGTATAGATATTACTATCAATTAATAGCTTCTGCCTACGACTTCGTACGCGTGGAATAGTTATTTTGGGTTAACACGTAGAGGAAGCTCTCGAAAGGAAATAAAACCCCGATTTTAAAACATTCTTCATTGTTGCTCCGCTCCATAGGTCTTAACGTGATGATATATATAGCGTAACATGGCTTTCTATTGATAAAAAAAATATTTAAAATCGGTTTACTACTTCCTGAGATTACCCCTTACAACATCACAATGTCACAAACTCACAAACTTTACCTCTTTATAATATTAGTATAGATTGCCATTTTTGAGTTGTAATCCACGATGTCCCACGCCGGAATGTCGACGGCCCGATAGATAAACCTACTGACCCTAATGAAAACTTAAAAAATATAGACATAGTTACTCTACGACGAATGTTAAGGGATGAATGATGATATTATAAGAATATTTTTTTGCAGCCTCCTGTGGTGGTGACATTAACGCTGAATATGGCTGTGGTCTTAACTGCAATAAACATTGTTATAACATCGGAAAGGAACCAGAAAGCTGTATTGCCATTTGCTATAATAATGCATGTGACTGTAAAGACGGATTCTATTTCGACGATAACATTGGGAAATGTGTTTTACCCGAACAATGCAGTAAGCAAAAATTACTTACTACTTGTGATATTATTTTCGTGAATAAATATTTAGTTCTATTTAATCGTAGCTTTTTCTCGCGATTCCGCTTAATGTACATTTCATCTATGCCTCGGGAATAGTACATTTTTTTAATGAATAAATGTACCCTATATACATTTTTGTACCCTGATAATGCAAAATTTCACGATGAGCAGTTAAGACGTGAAAGCGTAACAAACTCAGTTTCGTATTTATAACATAAGTTAGGATACTCTCATTGACTAGACCCTGAATATAGATTTTTAATATCTAGAATCAGTAATGGTGGCTATTAATAATAAGCTAATGGTATTATATATCTTAGTTATATTTTTATTCTGAATGATACTTTTCTTTTGAGAATATAAACTTCAGTTTGTACCTCAACTCGTGCACTTGTGATTGAAGGTGAATTACTTGGATATTTAGAAGTTGTTCATTATTGTATCTATACAGTGCCGCCTTTTTATGAAAAAGATTAAGTATATATGAACACCGGCAACATAGACTCAAGTCCTTTATGCTTTATAAATAATTTAATACGTCATATGTGTCGTTACATTTAAAAATAAGCTAAATCCAATTTTAGCCGTCTCTAATATTTAACTACATATATAAATGGTATGTTGCATTGATGACATAAAGTTTATATGTGTAGCGTAATTATTTCTGTAGGTGGCAGAGCCACGCTGTAGCTATTACTAGTTTCAATATGAATGGGTCGGCTCGCCCGGGGTAGTACCACCCTCTCACAGAACACCGACGTGGAGTAACAGTGCTTGTTGCGTTTCGTTCAATCAGTGAGAGCGCCGGAGGCCCACCTCCTTTCCCCCTTTCCCTTCCCCATTCTCCTTTCCGTAACATGGCTTTCTATTGATAAAAAAAATATTTAAAATCGGTTTACTACTTCCTGAGATTACCCCTTACAACATCACAATGTCACAAACTCACAAACTTTACCTCTTTATAATATTAGTATAGATTGCCATTTTTGAGTTGTAATCCACGATGTCCCACGCCGGAATGTCGACGGCCCGATAGATAAACCTACTGACCCTAATGAAAACTTAAAAAATATAGACATAGTTACTCTACGACGAATGTTAAGGGATGAATGATGATATTATAAGAATATTTTTTTGCAGCCTCCTGTGGTGGTGACATTAACGCTGAATATGGCTGTGGTCTTAACTGCAATAAACATTGTTATAACATCGGAAAGGAACCAGAAAGCTGTATTGCCATTTGCTATAATAATGCATGTGACTGTAAAGACGGATTCTATTTCGACGATAACATTGGGAAATGTGTTTTACCCGAACAATGCAGTAAGCAAAAATTACTTACTACTTGTGATATTATTTTCGTGAATAAATATTTAGTTCTATTTAATCGTAGCTTTTTCTCGCGATTCCGCTTAATGTACATTTCATCTATGCCTCGGGAATAGTACATTTTTTTAATGAATAAATGTACCCTATATACATTTTTGTACCCTGATAATGCAAAATTTCACGATGAGCAGTTAAGACGTGAAAGCGTAACAAACTCAGTTTCGTATTTATAACATAAGTTAGGATACTCTCATTGACTAGACCCTGAATATAGATTTTTAATATCTAGAATCAGTAATGGTGGCTATTAATAATAAGCTAATGGTATTATATATCTTAGTTATATTTTTATTCTGAATGATACTTTTCTTTTGAGAATATAAACTTCAGTTTGTACCTCAACTCGTGCACTTGTGATTGAAGGTGAATTACTTGGATATTTAGAAGTTGTTCATTATTGTATCTATACAGTGCCGCCTTTTTATGAAAAAGATTAAGTATATATGAACACCGGCAACATAGACTCAAGTCCTTTATGCTTTATAAATAATTTAATACGTCATATGTGTCGTTACATTTAAAAATAAGCTAAATCCAATTTTAGCCGTCTCTAATATTTAACTACATATATAAATGGTATGTTGCATTGATGACATAAAGTTTATATGTGTAGCGTAATTATTTCTGTAGGTGGCAGAGCCACGCTGTAGCTATTACTAGTTTCAATATGAATGGGTCGGCTCGCCCGGGGTAGTACCACCCTCTCACAGAACACCGACGTGGAGTAACAGTGCTTGACTAGTGGTCGCCTAGTGGTCGAAATTCGACCATAATTCATTTTTACATTCAATAAGACCAAAGTGAATAATCATTATTTCAATTCAATTAATTATTCATGTATATTATGAATTGACATATTATATTATTATAAAATTAACCTAGATTTTAACCAGTTAATTTCAAAGAGCATTTAAGGTATGGAACGTAAGTCGTGTGAAAAATATTGAATGTAGGATATAAAATGGTAACTGGAATGTAAGAGTGAAATGAAGGATGTCAAAATATCTTATTCATTTACATGTGTATACTCGTATATGTTGTGTATTATTCAAGCAATAGTGTGAGTTATGTATATTTTAATTAATTTAACATGTTTTAATGCATTTTATATTAAAAAAATATCTTTGTGCACTTCTCCTCCATATATACTTTGACTATGCAAAATTTCAAGTTAATCCGTTCGCGCAATTGGCTTTAAAAGGGGTACAAAGTTTTGGCTTTACTATATAATATATTATAAGGTATTAATATATAATATAGGTTACTATGGAAATTAAGTTTACATAATCGATATTCAGTGGAATGCCATATTTTTTATTGACGTTATAATAACGTTTTGTTTACAGCTCCAGTCTGTGGACAGAATGAAGTATACGCAAATTATACCGAAGGTGAATGCAAAGCCTTCAACTGTTCTCAATTAGGATTTCCATTAGAATGTTCACATTCCCAAACTAGTATCTCTATCGAGGGATGTATCTGTAAAGATGGATATTTGAGAGCCGACAATGGTTCTTGCATACCGAATATATGTTGCCGTAAGTAAAGTTTCTGATATGTTCAATAATCTAATTTCTGTAATCATTATTATGAACAAGTAACAAAAATGATTATCGCTTACTAATCTATACTTATCTTAACATTATGTCATTTGTACCGTGTGTTTCAGTACTAGGTTTTTTTTTAAATATCATAGGAGGCAAACGAACAGTTGGGTCACCTGATGATAAATGATCACCACCGTCCATAGACACTTGCAACACCAAGGGAGTCGCAAGTGCGTTACCAGCCTGTGTTTGGGGGGAGGGGAAGAGGAGGGGAGAGGGAAAGGGAGGTGGGCCTCCGACATTCTCACTGACCGAACGAAACGCAACAATGCAAGCACTGTTACTTCACATCGGTTTTCTGTGAGTGAGTGGTACTACCCCGGGTGAGCCGAACCATTCATGCTGAAACCAGTTATAGCATCAGCATGACTTCACCACCTACCAAAAGATCAGGTATTATTAAAATATCATCATAGTACGAAATCGATCCTTTATGGTTATATTTTTCCATCCGGCTTCAATGCGAGATCAGTGTTAACCTTTCTGAGAACTTTATCAGGATACTGTAATAGAATAGCAACACACATGACTGACACTCATGATTCGAAATCAGATTCTCTATGGGAGCGTAGGCTCGAATCGTACCAGCTGCCCCATGTACTGTTCATCAATAAATAATAACACTGTTTATAGAAACACTTTATTATTATATTTTACAGAAAGGGGGAAAAACAACTAATCGCCAATTAAACTATAGATTAGTTTTAGCCAATCCACATATGTTTATCCCAAATGTTTAAAACAATTGTTCACCCGTGCGAAGCCGGGACGGGCCGCTAGTATTATTATAAAATTAACCTACATTTTAACCAGTTAATTTCAAAGAGTATTATTAGAATAAATTAGAGTATTATTAGAGTAAATTTAAGGTATGAAACGTAAGTCGTGTGAAAAATATTGAATGTAGGGTGTAAAATGGTAACTGGAATGTAAGAGTAAAATGAAGGATGTCAAAATATCTTTTTCATTTACATGTGTATACTCGTATATATTGTGTATTATTCAAGTAATAGTGTGAGTCATGTATATTTTAATTAATCTAATATGTTTTAATGCATTTTATATTAAAAAAATATATTTGTGCACTTCTCCTCCATATATACTTTGACTATGCAAAATTTCAAGTTCATCCGTTCGCGCAATTGGCTTTAAAAGGGGTACAAAGTTTTGGCTTTACTATATAATATATAAGATATTATAAGGTATTAATATATAATATAGGTTACTATGGAAATTAAGTTTACATAATCGATATTCAGTGGAATGCCATATTTTTTATTGACGTTATAATAACGTTTTGTTTACAGCTCCAGTCTGTGGACAGAATGAAGTATACGCAAATTATACCGAAAGTGAATGCAAAGCCTTCAACTGTTCTCAATTAGGATTTCCATTAGAATGTTCACATTCCCAAACTAGTATCTCTATCGAGGGATGTATCTGTAAAGATGGATATTTGAGAGCCGACAATGGTTCTTGCATACCGAATATATGTTGCCGTAAGTAAAGTTTCTGATATGTTCAATAATCTAATTTCTGTAAACATTATTATGAATAAGTAATAAAAATGATTATCGCTTATTAATCTACGCTTATCTTAACATTATGTCATTTGTACAGTGTGTTTCAGTACTAAGTTTTTTTTAATATCATAGGAGGCAAACGAACAGGGGTGTCACCTGATGTTAAGTGATCACCACCGTCCATAGACACTTGCGACACCAAGGGAGTGGAAGGGGTGGGGAGGGGAGAGGGAAAGGGAGGTGGGCCTCCGGCATTCTCACTGACCGAACGAAACGCAACAATGCAAGCACTGTTACTTCACATCGGTTTTCTGTGAGTGAGTGGTACTACCCCGGGTGAGCCGAACCATTCATGCTGAAACCAGTTATAGCATCAGCATGACTTCACCACCTACCAAAAGATCAGGTATTATTAAAATATCATCATAGTACGAAATCGATCCTTTATGGTTATATTTTTCCATCCGGCTTCAATGCGAGATCAGTGTTAACCTTTCTGAGAACTTTATCAGGATACTGTAATAGAATAGCAACACACATGACTGACACTCATGATTCGAAATCAGATTCTCTATGGGAGCGTAGGCTCGAATCGTACCAGCTGCCCCATGTACTGTTCATCAATAAATAATAACACTGTTTATAGAAACACTTTATTATTATATTTTACAGAAAGGGGGAAAAACAACTAATCGCCAATTAAAAAACCATTTAACTGTCTAACATGAGTGACACTCATGAGTGTTGCCATTCTATTTCAGATACTAAATAATATGATTTTATATTTTCATCGAATCAATTAATATATTGTCATTTGTGAACCTTTAGTAATTAAAAATAATCTCAAACATACAAAAGTATTATAAAATAGATAATAAAAAAATCTGGTTACTCAACTATTGAACGTCAATGTATATTTTGAATCAATAAATTTTATTTAATTTATTTTATTTTATTTATAGCTAAATAGAGTATTCTTATTTTATTATCGTCGATTATTTATCACTGCGAGGCTCAATTTATGTGTACAGTACAGCAGCCAAAGAATTGTCACTCTTTAGCACCACCCGGAGAGCATGTGCCAAGAAATAAGAGGCACACATCCTGCGGACACGAGTAATATTGGCCCCTTATTAATAAATGTTTTAAGTATATACCTAACATGCCATTGGTTTAGCTAATTTAAATTAACTAAAAACGGGCGAAAAAAAATTAAACTTAAATAAGGTTTTCTTGCAGCATCATGTGGTGGCGATACTAACGCTGAACCTGGATGTGGTGTGAATTGCAATAAACATTGTTATAACATAGGCAAGGAACCAGAAAGCTGTATTGTTGGTTGCTACGAGAATGCATGTGACTGCAAAGATGGTTTCTTTTTGGACGACAACATTAGAAAATGCGTTTTACCCAATCAATGCAGTAAGTGTACACTAACTTTAATGGTTTTATTTTCATCAATATTTCAGTTATATTTAGCGATAATTAATGATTTAAATATGCTGAATATAAAATTAATATGATATTTTATGACAGGTCTATAAATATGCGGTTCACCTAATTGTTAACAGCTGAGATTGAAACAATATTAAAAAGAATATTTGACGTAGCTTTGTATATATCGTATATTACGGTCTATATCATGGCAAATACTCTTAAGAACTTTTCAACCTAATTCCCTCTTTTCCCTCTCACAAAAGAAGCACTAGAATTGAGCTCTGTAACCACAGATACTTTCAATTTCGATTAATTCAATGTTCAATGTTCAATATGTCTTTCTTTGCTATACTTTGAAGCTGGTCAACCATCTAGTGACCTACGTACGAAATTGGGTCCATTAAATATAACATGCAAAGCTTTTCGCACAGGCTAGCATGATCACTGTGACTGGCGATAGATAGTATATTTTTCATTTTTCATTAGATATTATTTTTAAATTGCATATGTTCAACATCAAGTATAACGCCGTTACTTTGTACTAGAAATAATATGGATTGTTGAAATATTATTATGATAATGTAATCAACATATCTTGTTTACATTAAATAAAAATTTTGCTTACAGCACCGGTCTGTGGAAAAAACGAAAAATACACAAATTCCACCGAAAGTGAATGCAAACCCTTCAATTGTTCTCAATTAGGATTTCCGTTACAATGTTCGAACTCCCAAGCTAATAATTGTACGGACGGATGTGTATGTAAAGACGGATATTTGAGAGATGATAACGGAATTTGCATACCAACTACAGCTTGTCGTAAGTAGAGTTTATAACGTGTTTAATCGTAATTTCTGTAATAATCATTATTTATAAATAAACGGTTGCTGCCTGTCCTTAAAGTATGCCAAATGAAAATTATCTTTACAGTACTAATTATATTTAATAATTTTAAAATATCTTCGTAATCTAAAAAATGAATATTGGCAAAATGAATGCTTCTTGGTAGCCCGAAGACTTTTTAACCTAATACTAGGCCTTATCCTGCCTAAAAGCTTTATCAATATATGAAATAGAAATTTATTCGATTTTATGTATTCATTTAAATATTTCAACATCTTCACCTCAACTGTTGTATTAATACACAGGGTGCTTAAAAAAATCGGAACTAAAGACTTACGTTAATAATATTGAAAAACTAATGACTAAATTTGAAAATTAAACTCTTTGGTACGTATCTCACACCATGACAATGCCAGTTCTCAAACGGTCAGATAGACAAACAAATTTTTGAAAGGGAGCGACGTAGATTTTAAGGGTAATCTTACTTACAATCCCTAGCACCATGCGACTTTTTCCTGTTTTTTAAAAGTCAAGGATTATTTACGCAGTTAACGATTTTCAACACCAGAAGGCCGTCGAAGTGTGTAAAATATTTTGAGAAATAAAATAAAATAATATATTTTCAGAATTTGTTTACACAGTCTGTTGTTTAAATTATTTTAATTGATATAAGCAATTAAACTAGCTAAAAGAGAAATCATATAAACATTTTTGCAGCATCGTGTGGTGGTGATCCTTACGCTAAATCTGGCTGTGGTGTAAATTGCAATAAACATTGTTACAATATCGATACAAACCCGGAAATCTGTATCGATGTTTGCTACGAAAATGCGTGCGATTGCAACGATGGTTACTATTTCGATGATAATATTGGAAGATGTGTTTTGCCTGAGCAGTGCGGTAAGCATATTCCAACTTTTATTGTTACTAGAGATCATTTAGTTGTCAAAATGTAATATTTGTTAATTTTTTAAATTTCCACATTACGAAAAAAAACGAACTTAATCGAATTTAGTAAGAAAGGTCTTCCTCCATATTTCCTAAGCAAAAAAAGTTGAGGCAAATATAAAGACTGCCTATAAAATTGAAAGTTCAAAACAATAGAATAACTGCGTTCTCTTTTGAATTTCGAAAATAATTTTAGTCACATTATTTAGATCTCATTATTTTTATATTGAGATTATTAACATTAGTCTGGTTTTCCACACCTATTGGCACTCACATAATATCAAATAAAGATATGATGAGCTGCACAAGATCAATTCAAAATATCAATATTGCATGTGCACTGGCCGCTATACAAAACGTCGCTAGTCTGGCGCTACCCTAATACAGTCGATCACGCTTTACTAGCATGTGGTTCACGTGAAATCATAAGTTTTTTCTCTTGTCAAATGCCACTCAATGCGAAGTTTTGACTTCAAAATTAAAGAAAATCAGTTGAGAAATAGAGGAGGAAGGACACTTAGCTGTTAGCTTTCTCGGCCTATAATATTTTCACCAACAGTTTATTCATATTTAAGGTACTTTCTGCTACATGTTAGTCTAGTCATATAACATTTTAATATTTATGACGGCTAATAGTGTCGGTTTAAAATAAGTAGATGGTTCGTATAAATTCGGAGATTAAAAATAATTTGTTACACTATTTTTGTAGCACTATCGTTAACAATCACTAGCGCCTCGTCTACGTCTACTGTCTCTGCTGGTCAGAATAATATCGAAGGGCAATTGGCTAAATTTCATAAAGGAAATTTAGCTCTCACTGGTGAATTATTATATGTAAGTGAATGTCACATACCAAACACAACAACATAAGTTCTAGCAATCTAGTTTATTAAATTGTTGATTGATGAAAACATTATTTTGAGGAAATCCATCGTTAAATATTATAGTGGTCATTCCTTTGAACTTCAGCCTGGTATTGATTGGCCGCTGCCACGTTTCACTGCAACAATGCAATGTGCAATAGAGTTTTTATAAAGGCCACTAATATTTTCCGTTTTCGTAACAAAGTTCCATCTCCAATCAATTTCAAGCGGAAGTTCAAAGTAATGCCCACTATAATACTGATTTTACGCAGTCGAAGTTGCGCGGGTTAGCTAGTTTAATTTATAAATTAGTTCAATAATTAATTTTGAATTCTAAATACTATGTGCAATTAGAATACACAATAACCTTAAACATCATTTTATTCGTTCATGTTACCTCAGTCATTACGTATTTTATATACGTAAACTATGGAAGCTGCAACTGTAAATAAATTTCGTGCTTATGGAAAAGTGATAGTCATTTCTATCACCGTTGACGGAAAATATTGTCAAATAAACATATTACAATGGCAATCTAGTTTATTAAATTGTTGATTGATAAGGACATTATTTTGAGGAAATCCATCGTTAAATATTACATGCAACAATGCAATGTGCAATGGAGTTTTTATAAAGGCCACTAATATTATCCGTTTTCGTAACAAAGTTCCATCTCCAATTAATTTCAAGCGGAAGTTCAAAGTAATGCCCACTGTAATACTGATTTTACGCAGTCGAAGTTGCGCGGGTTAGCTAGTTTAATTTATAAATTAGTTCAATAATTACAGATTTGTAATTGGTTTTTTTCCCTCAAAAAGTCAGATACATTGTAATATTCTAATTAACGTTCACCAACGTAGGGTCATATACTACCACTTAGTCTTTATCAATAACCATGAGCATAGAGCTCAAAGTAGCTTTCCTGTGTTAAAAACAAAATGCCAAATTAAAAAAAAAACTGAATTCATCTATAAATATTCACGATATGTGGATTCTAAAATATCTAGTAGCAATGACACTGTAGATATTAAATGATAACGAACTTTAAGATGCAGCGTAACATCTTAAGTTTAAACCTGAAAAAAGGAAAATAACATTTTTATTATTTTCTATAACAGCAATTAGTTCAAAGTAAACCTGGAGCGAGTTTTGTAGGATCAGCACTCTCTGCATTGATTCCCTTCGCAGAACTAGCACTTTATGCTTATGGTTTGACACTGGAACAACTTTTAAATCTTATCAATCTCGAAAATAAAGATCAGGTATCGTTACAAATTTATTTGCATTATAATTCTTAAGGCCACCAGGCACACTTATTATTATTTCGTTAGATATTAAAGTGTTTTCAATTCTTAGTTATATCTACATAACCTGATAAATTCATTTTTAATGTTTGAAGATAAGACAATCATTCCCGATACTACTGAAGAAATTTGAAAGCCAAGAAACTGTACGTTTCGAAGTAGCTAGTAAATTTTATGGAAACCATAATTATCCTCTCAGCGATACCTTCAAACAAGAAGCTCTAAATGTATTTAACAACGAAGGGGAAAATATTGATTTTATAAATGCAAAACAAGCTGCTGATGTAATAAATAAATGGGTATGTATTAACTTTTAAAAATATCAATATCTATTATAATCCAACAGTATGAAATGAATACGTACTTGGAAATAATATAACCGCAAAAGTTCAAATTTTGCCCTCCATATGGTTTTTTTTTGTGATATTTGACATTTCCAAAATTTGAAGATCTTGAAAAATAACGAACAATATTAGGAACGGCTCAAACGGGATCTAGTTCATTATGTTAATTAATTGTATTAATTAACTTAATAGTAACAATGTCTTAAGTTATTTAAAGTAATTTCTTATATTAATTCCTATTACCCGCGACTTTATATTTCCAGAGTTAAAAAGACAAGTACCACACCATGCCTGGACCTAATAAGAATCGCAGTTTCTTTAAAAACGGTGGTAACTCTATATTCAATGATACTATCGAAGTGTTCTTTTTGATAAGGAACAAGTGCCTGTAACGTAAATCTATAAAAATGATCGAAATTTATTCCGTAGTTTTGAGTGATACATGGACAACAACAGACCTTTATCATTTTATTTGTTTACATAGATAACTTTTAAAACTATTGAAATAAATAACGGCCCCGGCGGACGTTGTCCTACTCTGATGATATAAAAATCCTTGACAAATCATACACTAAAACCTTCATTATGAATCGCTTTATCTACTGGTGAAAATTCGCATGAAAATACGTAGTCAGACGTGGGAGAGGTCTTTTTTTTATAATATGTAGTGTGTATGTATGTGTGTAGTGTATATTCAATAAAGTTAGTAAATTGTATATTTTAATATATTTCTAAATTTAAGGTTGCAAGCAAAACGAACAATCTAATTGAAAACCTCATATTACCTGACACGTTGAATAATAATACTGAGTTGATCTGCGTTAGTGCTTTGTATTTTTTGGTAATGTATTTTTGATTTTATCTTTGTACGTTTTTATTTTTATATCATAGAAGGCAAACGAACAGGCGGGTCACCTGATGGTAACACCAGGGGAGTCGCAGGTGCATTGCCAGCCTGTGTTTGGGGAAAGGGAAAGTGGGAGAGGAAGAGGAGAGAGGATGGGTGAGAGGAGGAGGAGGGGAGGTGGGCCTCCGGCATACGTAGTATATTTATAATAATGTACAATATGTAAATATTATTGTTAACCATAATCATTCTTGCTCTGTTATGTCACATAAAACGTTGGTTATTAGTAAGGAAAACCATCTAGTGGTAGTCAAACTGACTGTAAATAATTCACTCACATAATAAATAAACAATACGATATTTGCATTGTTTATTTAATAATGATAAATTAACGTATATTTGCATTCTAGTTAAAAATAAAATCTTAGATATAAAGAGTCAAATTATATTCTTAAATAGTTTGTTAATATCCATTCATCATTATTATTAATCTTAATTTTATCTCTATAAAGAGAGAGATTATTAGAATGTTCGAGCACCACGTCTATCAACATAGGTTCGAATTCTTACAAATTAGCCAGAGCTTTCAATGAAGGAAAACGTCGTAAAAACTATGGCATGATTGTAGGGCTTTTTCTTATCCCGCCTTTTTTTACGTAATAGGTGACAAACGAACAGGTGGGTCAGGTGATCACCATCGTCTATGGACACCAACAACACCAGAGGAGTCGCAAGTGCGTTTGCCATCCTTTGGGGGAAAGGGTTAGGGGAGGGAGTGGGAGTGAAGCGAGGAGGGGGGGGGCCTCCGGCGCTCTCACTGACCGAACAAAACGCAACAATGCAAGCGCTGTTACTTCACGTCGGTTTTCTATGAGAGGGTGGTACTACCCCGGACGAGCCGGCCCATTTATGCTGAAACCAGTAATAGTTTCAACGTGGCTCTACCACAATTAAAGATATGGCCAGGGATAGCTACGACCCTCAAGTTGAAAAAAAGTATCTAGCACCCATGGGTATGTTTTAGCAGCTGCGTTTGAGAGCTGGTCCGTCTAGATTTTTAACGTGTTTACCATCTAGTACCTCATTGTTATTTAACATCAAGAGAGATTGTGGTCGAAGGCTAAAACCGTTTTTTTTATTACCGTGGGGAAATAATCTCTTATGGATACGCCACCCTCTGGGGGGAGAGGATAGGTTATGTCCGACTCGCACGGACTAAAAGCCGCTAAAACCTACATGTAAGAAGCCTAACCTAGAGTTAGTTAATCTAAGTATAAACAAGGCTAATATTGAAAATAACATAATAGTTTATTTATTTATATAAAATATATAATGGGTATAATTAAGTAGATATTTGCAATAGGAATTTCTAAATTCCCACAAGTAGTAATAGATATTTATTATTATTATTATAGCACATTATTTTTTTATGTTACAGAAATATGCTACGCTTAGTAATTAAAACTCTTGTTATAAATTTGATTGATTTAAAAAAATCGACTATTTTTATTTTTTAAAAATTGTTGGTAATGATGAATAATGCTGTGGATGCCATAACCCTTAATATTAATATTAAGATATCCCGCTTGGTAAATTTCATTGAGTTTAGATTTTATAACTCTTTAATTGTTCATCAAAAAGGCTAGACCAAATCTTTTTCTTGTATAAAATTGAACGCTCTACAAAAAGTTAAGTTATATTTTTTTTTGATAAACCGACGCGTTTCGAAGTTATTCAACTATGATTTTATAATTTATAAAATTTTCTCATTATTTCCAATGTTTTGACGAAACTATTAAGTTTATCAAATTTTTTTGTCATTTTACCTCATTTCCAACAATATTTTCGATATTGAATAAATTGATAAGAAGAACGAAATAGTCGATTATTTTAAAGTCAGTGTGGTTTATAATGAATAGCTTAGAATAGTTTAGCTAGGTTAGATCCGCGGTATCGACAACAGCCCAAGCCGAGTTGTGACGTGCACCCTTAAGCTAACTGACTAAATAAAATCAAAATTGGCTGAGTGCCTTACGCGCTCTCGCCTTAGTAGTCCGTTGAAACTGTAAAGGCCTTGTCAGGCTAACAAAGTAGTCAGTTCGGAAAAAAAAGGATCGAAATCTAATTTCTCTTATTTTTAAGGGTAACTGGAAACACCAATTCAATCCTAATAGTACCAAAAATCGAGATTTCTACGTATCAGCGAATAAAATCAAATCTGTACCAACAATGTATCAACAAGCAGCATTTAATTATAATGATGATAAGAAGCTAAATGCTCAGGTAATTTATAAATATAAAGTATTTTTTATTTAATTTACATAAAAGCTGATAAAATGTAATAAATTAAATAATTATAAATAGTCAGTGTTTAATACAACTGTTGGAATTAACGGTACAAGTAAAATGTATTAAAAGCTGGAATTTCTATATTTATGTTCGTTGTATTTATTTATATACTAGCTGACCCGTGCGACTTCGTCTGCACCAAATCGGTTATTACCGGTTTCGATTGTACTTTTAAACGCGAAAAATCTAAATACATCTCAAAACCCGATTGCAGCGATACCTACTGTTTCAAATTGTGAATCCCAACTATCCAGGGACTCACTCAAACATATACCCAGTTGGTATGTGAGAAATATTTTAAAATATATTTTGAACCCGTTCGCAGCATCACCTACCAGGTCCAATTAAGATAACAAATAACCTACATATATTGCCGATAAATGTCTTCCCAGTACGTTGCCCCAGTAACTTCTGTCCCAACCCTCCTTGGGATTATTTTGTTGTACCACTGTATGTATGATTATTATTATATAGTTACGAAGTCTGATGGGCTCTTTTAACCTTAAAATTTTTCGTTCCGGTTAAAAACGAAGTTCTTTCAGATTATGGTTTGCATGCTATATTGCCTTTTTTTTCAGGATTCGTGGTTTCAGATTCTTCACAGTAATATAATATTAGATATAATAAACCATTATAAAAATACAAAATATGAAAACTATAATAGAAAAATAGATGCAAATAAAATGACATGTCAATGTCAATTTTGCAAATTAAAATTAAATTATTTTTGTTTGGGTCTCTTAATTTATTTATATGTATAGCAATACATAGATATTTTAAGTTTATGTTTACGACTTGGGCGCGAAATAAGTAATGTTTATTTGTATTTCAGCCGGGAAATTTTGAGGCCTAGCTGAAAACCACTGCCGTTTTCAAAGGCGGCAATACGCTGACGCTAGGTCTCTTTGTCATAGTTTTACTTTTTTATGGTTAAGGCTTTTTTGCACACTTATACTATGGCAATAAATATATTTCTTTCTTTCTTTCACAAGTAATTTATAATATGAATCATAAAAGAAAAAGTAGACAAATATGAATAAAACTAAAAACAGATATTGCGAATTTTCAGATCATCGAATTAGACTACAAAGGGGGAAATTTCAGTTGCGTTGTTTGGCTTCCGAAAAAGAAAAATGGTCTATTGAGTGTTGTGGAAAAATTAAGAGATCCTGATACATTCTCCAAAAGTATAAACTCATTTAAAAATGAAATTGTCAAAGTTTATTTACCTAAAATGGACATAGTAACTGACATCAACCTTGTCGATGTATTGGAAAAGGTAACCCATGTTTTTGTTAAGCATCAAATATTTTGAAAAGGTAACCCATGTTTTTATTAAGCATGAAAGTATTTTGTACATGATAGAATTGAGAATATATTATTTAAAAAAAATTACGACACAAAAAAAATTCGTTCAGATTTCTATATCTATACTTCATATTATAAACCTGGAGAGTTTGTTTACTTGAACGCGCTAATCTCTACTACTGGTCCGATTTGAATAATTCTTTCAGTGTTAGATAGCTGATATAGCTGCTGCTATAGATAATCATGCTAAGGCCAATAGAAGCGGAGCACCAATGAAAAATGTTAAAAAATCGGGATTAACGTATGTATTGTTTAAAAATATTTTCACCTTCTACGTAAACGAAGTCGAGTGTTAAAGTTAGCCTTTGACTACGGTAACTATTCTACGTAGACGAAAACGTGGGCAGAAGCTAGTCTTATAATGTGTTTCAATCATATGAATACAGAACTAAATTACTTATTATTCTTGTCAAATAACACCTAAAATGCTTCGCACACTCTTTCATGCAACACGGTATAATTAATTCATATATAAAACCTTATTTTAGGCTGGAGTCACTGAGGTGTTTAATCCGAAATCTGCTGAATTGAAAGGAATATTGACAACAGATGTACCTGTATATGTAACTGATGCTATACAGAAAGCTAGAATTAAAGTAGATGAGACTGGAACAGAAGCAGCTGTGGCAAAAGGTATGGTAGATATATCATTAGGACTTATTTGTAACAAAAGCGCGACAAAAACTGGTTTTAATCTATCAAAGAAAAATTTTCAAACCCATTTATTACACTTTGACTTTTTATAACTAATGTTTCGATGAAATATGTATAAATTGATTGTGATTTCAGCTGCCTCTAAAACAACATTAAATTCACCACTTCAACCTTCACCAATTCAGGATTTCAACGCAAATCATCCATTCGTGTTCTGTATAAAATATCAAAATATTTTAGTTTTCTGTGGAGTGTATAATTGAGTCTTGTTGAACGTACAATTGACAACATTTGAAATGTATGTATGTATTATCTATTCAGACTATAATTAAATTGTATTATTCTATGTATTCTAATAATATGCTTTTCTCTGTTCATCGGTTGTTATATATATATGTTGATATTATAAAAAGGTAAAGTTTGTGACATTGTGACTTTGTGACGTTGTAGGGGGTAATCTCTGGATCTACTAAACCGATTGAAAAAAATATTTTAACAATAGAAACATAGAAAGCCATGTTATTTGTGAATGTCATAGGCATAGGCATATTAACCCGAAAAATGAAAAGACTTTTTGTGGTAGTCGGATTTGCAAAGTAAGTCGGAGAAAAAACGGTCGACCTAAAACGTTTCTTACGAACGCTGCCTTAACGATGGGAGATATATGATTGAATTCTAGCGAAAAGTTGTAGAACTTAAGTTTTTTTTTATTATCGGGGCAAGACAACGTCCGCCGTGCCCGCTAGTTTTTTTTTATTTTTTATTGTAGCACGGCAAAATGCCTGCCCTATGCCTATGGCAAGCACAGTACAATCCAAAATCAATGACGACCACCAAGTGACACACTATCCATCGCCGGTCGCCGTTGTCATGCCGGCCTGCGAAAAGCTGGATATGCATAGGCTGATCCCGAAACGCGACCCGCAGAAGCGAATCACTATGACAGGCTTTTCCGCCATGTACATGGCGGTTGCGACCCAGTCGGGCTGTAAAACCCTACCACCCCCCTTTCGTCATTGCCTCGTTCGTTTGTTCACCAGGATGCACCACGTGCAGGTGAGGTTGGCTTGGGTGTCTCAAGTCTTATGATGTTATTCGATCGATTTGATCTTGTTATATAAGATGGTTTAGCAAAAAATTGGCATTATATTCACCATCGATTACTAAAGATTGCACTCCTTATTTGATTAAAATTTTACTATGTGAGATATCTAAGTCACCTAAAGTAGAGTCAAATATTTTGTAAATTTTATACATTATCTATTTTATTTAGAACTATCTGTGCCGGCGATTACGTCCGCTGAAATTTAATTCACAAAACAGTGATTAATAAAATCATCTGAATGTACATATTAAACTCTCGGGATACGATGTAGTACATAAAACAACAGTTACTCGTGCCTTATGCCGTATTAAAAACAACAAATTATCTTACGATGATTATATTAAACTCAAAAATACAAATAACATGTAAAAGTCACACACACTACCACACTTGATCTAATGAATCGTCTGGAAACTTTTCAATGTTTAAAAGTCACGTACGAATTGTATAATATCTGAAGATTCAGTGAGACAATCTAAATTGGTATGAGCTGGATAATAAACGAACCGGATACACAGAAGTATGAGAATTATGGACCAAGTCTTTGTAATAAAATGTTTGTTACGTGCGTTGTTGAAACTTTAAAATGATTATTAAGAACTATTATTCTATGTGTTATCGAGTTATTTAGTATTGAACAATGACAAGTTAGTATAATAAGTAATAATTATAAAACAATAATTACATTATGACTAGTTTTGTATGAAAATGAAACCCAACTTTGTACAATTATTAAGTTTACTTGTATTTGATTATTCGTTGTATTCGCGGCTCCGATCCTAAGGATTAAAAAATTATTCTTAAGAGGTTTTTATACATTACACGATTTCTTTCATACTGACATTTATTATGAGGCCTTTTCTTATGCGGTATTTATTAGTTAAATAATAAGACTGTTTCATTAAATTGACAGAATTATTTAATTTGATTAGGATTCATATTCTGCGATTAATATTTTAATATGACATTTTTTGTGATACTGTAAGTTTTTATATTAATCGATATTATGAAAAAAAAAACAGCGTGCCATGGTGCATGCCATGTTAGGCATCACCTTGAATAGATTAAATTTTTTTAGTAGGTGGTAGAGCCACGCTGAAGCTATTACTGGTGTCAGCATGAATGGGTCGGCTCGCCCGGGGTATTACCACCCTCTCACAGAAAGCCGACGTGAAGTAACAGTGCTTGCATTGTTGCGTTTCGTTCGGTCAGTGAGAGCGCCGGAGCTCGCGCGAACCTCCCCTTCCCTTCTGCTTTCTCCTTTCCCTTCCCTTCCTCCCCCCTTCCCCCAACACAGGCTGGCAACGCACTTGCGACTCCCCTGGTGTTGCAAGTGTCTATGGACGGTGGTGATCAATTACATCAGGTGACCTACTTGTTCGTGTGTCTCCTATGATATAAAAAAAAAATCCGATATCCGAAAAACACGAAAGCATAGGACATCGGTGTACGTATTACTACACTTGGCCAGATGTGGTGATGGCAGGAGGACTAGGATCTTGACCGAGTGGTGGCCGAGAGAAGGCAGGCGAAGTGTGGGAAGACCAATGGCAAGATGGGTCGACGACATCATAATACATATTGTGGGAAAAACCTGGACAAGACTGGCACAGAATAGAGAGGAATGGCGTAAAAGGGAGGAAGCTTAAGCCCCGCAGTGGGTAAAGAATGATGATGACGATGATGAAAAAAAATTAATACCTGAGTAAATGAAGGTGATAAGCTCACTTTGTAATTTTACAGAAGTACACTGCTAATTTTGATTATATCTTTGATGATATACATATGGTTGGGGATTTCTGGTTATTTAAATTACTTAACCCATTTGCAATAACCTTGAAAGAATAGAATACGTAAATGGAAATCCATTTTAATATAGGTCATAAAATGAAAATTACTGATGTCATGAATAGTTTTCAGTTCTGTCAAAGTGACGGATTTTAATAATAATTTAGCATACCAAGAAAACGTCTTAGTTCTTCAACTGTTTTAACCGACTTCGAAAAAGGAGGAGGTTACTACGTTCGGTTGTATGAATTTTTTTTTTTTTTTGGTTATAAATATTACATGATATCATGGACCTTATCATTGGGCGGTTATATCTTCCGATAAAAAGGTGTATTCTAAGAATATTACTTGGTTCTAGCTTCCATTTTGGCAGGTTGATTGTAATATTGCAGTTTTCTAAGTGTTCTTTCTGTTCACAATACATAGTTTCGTCAGTTGAAGTGATGAGAAGATCATCAATGAAAGCAAAAACGAAGTCGAGACCTAGAAGAAAATCGTGATTTTACAGCTGAAAAGTTTTTTTCGATAACTAATGGCAGCAAACAGGCAGATGACCCACCTGACGGTAAGTGGTTACCGTCGCCTATGGACAATTGCAACACCAAGTGCATCACTGTAGTTTTGTCAACCTTAAGTGTACATTTCAGTCCCTTCTTGAAGAGTCCCATATTATAGCCCTGAGGAAAAACCGTGCTGGGTAATCCATTCCACAACGCTATCGTACACATAATGTAGTTTCGAAAGAACCTCACGGTGGTCATTATTTTGCTAGCTTTTAAGATGTGCGGGTGAGCAGCCAGCCAGCGACGGCAGGTGCGTGTTTGGAACGACTATGAGGACACCATATAGAACAGTTCCTCAGGACACTCTCCATTGTACATGCGTTAGAGCACACATATACAGCCAATGTCTCTATGAAATTCTAAAGCTTCTGTCTGCATGTTAACTCGGGATTGTCAACGATGCGAATGGCTCACCATTACACGGAATCAAAAGAAGAAAGCTGGTTGGTAGGAGAGCCAGCCCGGATGAAATCGGCATTTTTCAATCCGGATATATCTGTGGAAATTCAAACAAGCCAAAGGATGTGATGATAGCAATTTTTTTCGAAATGACAGTGGCTGGTAGGTTCTGTTTAGGTCGAGAGTAATATCTCATCAGGGTCACCACTGTAGGAGCCTAGACTGCTTCATAAATCGTGGTAACAAAACTTGAAGTATATAGAATAGACTGTACTAGCAGATGCCCACAATTATGCACTTGCTTTATAAGTTATCTATATTATAATAAAACTGTAGCATAACAGGAATTCGTCTGTGTCGTATATGGCCGGAATGAGGCCTGGTTTTCTTTCCAGGAAGCTGTGGAATATGCACCCTGGTCTTCCGCCTCTTCCCTGGATGCGTCGGGTATACTCCGGGTGAAAGCCTTTGTCACGGAGGGTTTCGGTAATCTTGGCGGGCTCTATGTCCACTGGTAGGCTGCGAATCGCGACCTTGAAACTTCTTTCCGTGGGGGACGAGTAGATGAACCAACTCACTGTCACTAGACTTTTTTACGACACCTTAGTATAAGAGCCAGCAATGTTGGAAGAACTAGAATTTTAGAAAAGTTGGTTCTTTATTTGAAGATATATTATGCCCTTGCAAACAGGATTCAAGATACCTGGTAGCCGGTTAACATTGTGTTTATTAATGCGTATTACACCTTTACAGATCAAAATTTCGATTTATAAATAATTTAAGGAACATTTTTTGTCAGTAACTTTTGTAGTACTAGCCGGCACGGGCGGACGTTGTCCCGCCCTGATAATAAAAAAAAACCCTTGAAATTAGACATATGCTGTCGCTGACGTTTTTGTAGGCATTATCAAACTCTACAACTTTTCTTTAGAACTCAGTCATATATTTCTCATTGTTAAAGCAGTGTTCGTAAGAAACGTTTTCGTCCAACCGTTTATTCTCCGACTTACTTTGGAAATCCGACTTCCCAAGCTACAACTTTTTCTAGAACTCAATCATATATTTCTGATGGTTATGGCAGCGTTCGTAAGAAACGTTTTACCATTTTATCTCCGACTCTCCAGATATTACCCCCTCCAACCTCACAAACTTTACCTCTTTATGATATTAGTATAGATAATAAAATTAAGTAATAGCTTCTGCACGTGACTTCGTACGCGTGGAATGGTTATTTTGTGCTAAAACGTAGCGGAAGCTCTGAAAAGGAAAAAATACCCTGATTTTGCAAAATTCTTCATTGCTGCTCCGCTTCTGTGTGTTCCTGAGATTACACCTTACAACGTCATAACGTCACAAACTTTACCTCTTTATAATATTAGTATAGATAATGTCCCCGATAATGTTCTTTATAAATAAAATAATTCATTTCAAACCATTTTATTTTTTTCATTGCAAAGAACATATTTCATTTTATTAACCATTATGATATTGAAATTTCACCGTAAATAATGAAAATCAACGATAAACGTAGACATATGTCTTGGAACTGACGCTATCTTGAATACATGTGTCTATAACAGGCGCTTTCATAATTATGGCTTATACAGCTATATATGGCTATTATACAGCCAGTGTTGTAGATCAAGTGTGGTAGTGTGTGTGACTTTTACATGTTATTTGTATTTTTGAGTTTAATATAATCATCGTAAGATAATTTGTTGTTTTTAATACGGCATAAGGCACGAGTAACTGTTGTTTTATGTACTACATCGTATCCCGAGAGTTTAATATGTACATTCAGATGATTTTATTAATCACTGTTTTGTGAATTAAATTTCACGCGGGCGTAGTCGCGGGCACAGTTAGTTCGAAATAAAATAGATAATGTATAAAATTTACAAAATATTTGACGCTACTTTTGGTGACTTAGATATCTCACATAGTAAAATTTTAATCAAACATGGAGTGGAATCTTTTGTAATCGATTGTGAATATAACATAATTTTTTTGCTAAACCATCTTATATAATAAGATCGAATCGATCGAATAACATCATAAGACTTGAGACACCCAAGCCAACCACACCTGCACATGGTGCACCCTGTTGAACAACGATCTTATTATATAAGATGGTTTAGCAAAAAAATTATGTTATATTCACAATCGATTACAAAAGATTCCACTCCATGTTTGATTAAAATTTTACTATGTGAGATATCTAAGTCACCAAAAGTAGCGTCAAATATTTTGTAAATTTTATACATTATCTATTTTATTTCGAACTAACTGTGCCCGCGACTACGCCCGCGTGAAATTTAATTCACAAAACAGTGATTAATAAAATCATCTGAATGTACATATTAAACTCTCGGGATACGATGTAGTACATAAAACAACAGTTACTCGTGCCTTATGCCGTATTAAAAACAACAAATTATCTTACGATGATTATATTAAACTCAAAAATACAAATAACATGTAAAAGTCACACACACTACCACACTTGATCTAATGAATCGTCTGGAAACTTTTCAATGTTTAAAAGTCACGTACGAATTGTATAATATCTGAAGATTCAGTGAGACAATCTAAATTGGTATGAGCTGGATAATAAACGAACCGGATACACAGAAGTATGAGAATTATGGACCAAGTCTTTGTAATAAAGTGTTTGTTACGTGCGTTGTTGAAACTTTAAAATTATTATTAAGAACTATTATTCTATGTGTTAGCGAGTTATTTAGTATTAAACAATGACAAGTTAGTATAATAAGTAATGGGGGGGCCGGGCGCTGGGTGCCGCCGACTCTACATGGGAGTCGTGCGGGCGATGGCCTCCTACGGGGCACCAGTCTGGGCTGATGCCCTCAGTGCCGCCAACGTGCGTGCGCTCCGCAATGCGCAGCGCACGGTGGCACTGAGGGCAATCCGGGCGTACCGGACGGTGTCCTCGGCGGCGGCCTTCACGCTCGCCGGCTCCCTGCCCTGGGAGCTGGAGGCAGGAGTTCTCGCCGCCGTGTACGAGTTCACGGCGGCGAGGAAACGAAGAGGGGAGCCTAAAAATACAATTCAAACCGGTGATAACTGATTTGGTGCAGACGAAGTTGCACGGGTCAGCTAGTAATTAAATAAATGTAAATTTGTATGACGATATAGAACTACAGAAACGCTCTTTCAAATACATTTATACGTACGAGACTCGCCACCTATTGAAAGTTGATTATACTATGCTATAATTATCGCGCAAGTGAATCAATAAGTTAACAAAAGTATATAATCAGATAAACGACATGGCAGCTCATATGATACGAAGAAACAAATATTAATTTTGATATATTACATATTTAAATACTAAGTTTGCGGGATGGGATTTACCATCAGCAACATATTTGGAACTTAAACCCACTGTTTATATAGTGCTTGATAACTTACACGTTTCCTGCACTCTCACTGATCGAACGAAACGCAACAATGCAAGCACTGTTACTTCACGTCGGTATTTCTAAAGGTCGGGTGGTAGTACCCCGGGCGAGCCGACCCATTCATGCTGACACCAGTAATAGCTTCAGCGTGGCTCTACCACCTTCTTACAACAGTTGCTTAGCTATAGATTTTCAACCTCAGGGTAGCCAGCGAGCGGTGGGCTTAGAAAAAACTCTAACGCTGTACTATGGTTTCGTCACGATGTTCTTCTGCACTGGATGTTTCGACTCGGTTGCATGCATTCGACAATCAATCGTCAATCGACGCTGTGTCCAAACACGCTATCAACTAAGCCATCATCGTTTCTATATAATTAAATCTCTTTAATGAGTTTTGGAAATGGTTTATGAATTTTCCAAAAATGTAGTTATCTACGGAAATTCGCAAAAATAACATCTCTAGATGCTGTAGTTTTAAAATAATAATTCGAATTTTCATCTCTGGATACCACTCTGGAAAATTTGGTACAATGTGTATTGTTATTTTTTCATTCTATATTATGTAGATTTTAATCTCTTATACATTTCACAGGCCCGATATTTTTTTTTTTTATGTCATAGGTGGCAAACGAACATGTGGGTCACCTGCTGTTAAGTGATCACCACCATCCATGGACACTAACAACCCCAGAGGAGTCGCAAGTGCGTTGCCATCTTTCGGAGGGAAAGGTTAGGGGAGGGAAAGGGAGAGGAGAGAGGAGAATCACCTTGAATAGATTAAAAATTTTTAGTAGGTGGTAGAGCCACGCTGAAGCTATTACTGGTTTCAGCATGAATGGGTCGGCTCGCCCGGGGTATTACCACCCTCTCACAGAAAGCCGACGTAAAGCAACAGTGCTTGCATTGTTGCGTTTCGTTCGGTCAGTGAGAGCGCCGGAGCTCGCGCGAACCTCCCCTTCCCTTCTGCTTTCTCCTTCCCCTTCCCTTCCTCTCCCCTTCCCCAACACAGGCTGGCAACGCACTTGCGACTCCCCTGGTGTTGCAAGTGTCTATGGACGGTGGTGATCAATTACATCAGGTGACCTACCTGTTCGTGTGTCTCCTATGATATAAAAAAAAATCCGATATCCGAAAAACACGAAAGCATAGGACATCGGTGTACGTATTACTACACTTGGCCAGATGTGGTGATGGCAGGAGGACTAGGATCTTGACCGAGTGGTGGCCGAGAGAAGGCAGGCGAAGTGTGGGAAGACCAATGGCAAGATGGGTCGACGACATCATACATCTTGTGGGAAAAACCTGGACAAGACTGGCACAGAATAGAGAGGAATGGCGTAAAAGGGAGGAAGCTTAAGCCCCGTAGTGGGTAAAGAATGATGATGACGATGATGAAAAGAAATTAATACCTGAGTAAATGAAGGTGATAAGCTCACTTTGTAATTTTACAGAAGTACGCTGCTAATTTTGATCATATCTTTGATGATATACATATGGTTGGGGATTTCTGGTTATTTAAATTACTTAACCCATTTGCAATAACCTTGAAAGAATAGAATACGTAAATGGAAATCCATTTTAATATAGGTCATAAAATGAAAATTACTGATATCATGAATAGTTTTCAGTTCTGTCAAACTGGCGGATTTTGGAAAGCATCATTATTATAAATTACACTGATGCATATGAAAACATTACCGTATATTATTGGTTATTTTATAATAAATTCATTCGGTAATATTTATAGTAAGTAATCGTAATATGAACATTGTAATATTTTAGATAATATAATATACGCCATAAGTTAACTTACACATTTCCTGCACTCTCACTGATCGAACGAAACGCAACAATTCAAGCACTGTTACTTCACGTCGCTGTTTCTGTGAGAGGGTGGTACTACCTCGGGCAAGCCGACAGCCGACCCATTCATGCTGACACCAGTAATAGCTTCAACGTGGCTCTATCACCTCCTTACAACAGTTGCTTAGCTATAGATTTTCAACCTCAGGGTAGCCAGCGAGCGGTGGGCTTAGAAAAAACTCTAACGCTGTACTATGGTTTCGTCACGATGTTCTTCTGCACTGGATGTTTCGACTCGGTTGCATGCATTCGACAATCAATCGTCAATCGACGCTGTGTCCAAATACGCTATCAACTAAGCCATCATCGTTTCTATATAATTAAATCTCTTTAATGAGTTTTGGAAATGGTTTATGAAATTTACAAAATTTTAGTTATCTACGGAAATTCGCAAGAATAACATCTCTAGATGCGGTAGGTAGGTAATAACAATTCGAATTTTCATCTCTGAATACCACTCTGGAAAATTTGGTACAATGTGTATTGTTATTTTTCCATTCTATATTATGTAAATTTTAATCTCTTATACATTTCACAGGCCCGATATGACTATAAGAATCTTATACTCTTTCTATATTTCATTGAATACAGCTGTTATCCGTGACTTGGTCTGCGTGTAATTTAGTAGAAAGATGTTGTTCAACAAAAGTTCACGTGAGACGATAATTGCTTGATAGTTGATTCGATTTCATATCCATACATTTGATAAAAATGTAAATCCAAAGTATCTGTACTTTTTCGACTTTCAAGAAAAAAATTGTTGCCGGTGTCTAGGAATAATAGAATACATTTCAATCATTTTTATAAATGACTGTCTGTCTGTCTGTTTGTATGAAGACGCATCACTGCTAAAGTACTGAGTTCACAATAAAACCTTATATAAAAGACCATAAAGCATATCGTCGGGAGTAACTTAGTCCTTGTTTCATTAAAATCGGTCCACTCTATCTAAACTCTGCTTATAGTACAAACTATTTGCCAGTTAAAGGAGAAGTCGTTATATTGACATTACAAATAGACACTAGAATTGTAACATATATATAGATTACAAATCAAAAATTGGAAGTAAAATTAAGGTAAAATAAACTTTTCGAATAGAAACCCACCAATTCAATGAACACAGAATAAACTTTGAAAAATATTTCTGATAGAAACTTACCACGTTACCATGGCCATGGTATATGTGTATGTGTTAACATATTGGTACGTGGTATTGGTATTGGTATGTGGTAACACATGGTATGTGTTAACATATTAATGGTTACTATAGCAGCAGTTTTTGTAAGTGGATGTTGGTAACCATGAGAGATTTTTATTGATTACATTGATTACAAAACTACCTGTGCGCGCGACTTCGTCTGCGAAGAAGCTTATGTAAAAAACAGTGATTAATAAAGACATCTGAATGTATTAGGTCCATTTAATTGTCTATTTTTCTCTCGTACTTACGCCGTGTAATCAATAAAACAACAATAACTTTGGATAGAGTTGACCAATTTGAATGAAACAAACACTAAGTTACTCCCGATGCGTGTTCATACAAACAGACAGACAGACATTTCTAAAATTATTGAAATGTATTTTATTACTTATTTCTAAACACCTGCAACAATTTTTTTCATATCATATAGAAGATATATTATAACTATTCTCACATTAATCATTATCTTGTTAGGTTTATACTTATGATGTATTTTGACAGATATTTCTATAGGCAGTACCTTATCATCTTCCTAAACTCCTTTTCAGAGCCTAAATTTAAAAAAGCAAGTTTGTTTTGATACATTTTCTACAACCGATACATTTAAAAATCAGTCGGCTTTACCAATACGCTCGAGTAAGTTTCCTAAAGAATTAATTACATTCGTTCTATGAAGAATACATATTATTTTTATCAAAAAATCTTGTCAATGTTGATTACCCTCGTAATCGGTACCTTTAACAAATTACAATTATAACGATACGAATGCCTTTAGACGCGAATAACATTTAACTATTTGATAAACAATTATTAATAGTTATAAGTAGGTCATCAGCCGTTTTGTAGATTTTAACGTAGAACATTTTATAATAGCACAAAAGTTATTGAAAAACATTTCGAAGTTATATATTTACACTTAACTTTCACTTCCCGTTTTGTTATCTTATTATTCTTATCATCAAATAAAATCATCTAAATGCTTTCCGAATAGAATGAAACTACAATCATAATTTTCGGAGACTGCTGAAAAAAGTTGATCAAAGAGGCACTTGTTGAGTAGACTAATGTATTTCGTATGTGATAACTTTTTTTAAAGAGGGATAGAGCGGGTAGTGTGATACTCGTACGGTGTATATATCTACCGCCATAACAGGACGTCACGGTTATAGCGCTTGCATACTCCATGTCGCCTCAACGGCCGGCCCAGACTTATACCGAGCTTGCTGTGCTAAAGGCAAGGCAGACAGTCTGGAACAGCTCCAACTGTCTCCCAGGTGATCCAACCAATGCAATGGAGAGACAGAACGGAGAATGGAGAGAACATAAGATGCGAATAAATTTCACCAATTTTTTTAATTATATATACATAGGCGCTGGCAACGCACTTGCGACTCCCCTGGTGTTGCAAGTGTCTACGGACGGTGGTGATCACTTACATCAGGTGACCTACCTGTTCGGTTGCCTCCTATGATAAAAAAAAACATGGGATCTCAAAAAATAAGTATTTAGTGTATTCTAACTTTTTATACCGTTTAAATGAAGGCAATTGTTTATCTATTACTATTATATTAAAATCGAAAATACAAGTAGGCTTATTTAAGATTTATCACATACCAACTGGGTATATGTTTGAGTGAGTCCCTGGATAGTTTGGACTCACAATCGGAAAAGGTAGGTGTCACTGCAATTGGGTTTTAATTATTTTAAGATTTTTTGCGTTTAAAAATTCAGTTGGAACCGGTAGTAACCGATTTGGTGCAGATGAAGTTGCATGGTTCTATTCTATCTATACATATAATAAAAATGAAGTGTCTGTATATAATATCAAAATAACTATTTTTTAATGATTGGGTATAAAAGTATACACGCTATTGATAACCAAAATGCAATTTTTAAAATGTGTGTCGGTTTGTCTGTCTGTTTGTTCCGGGTTATTTCCGAAACGGAAACGTCTGGAACATTTTCAATGTTTAAAAGTCACGTACGAATAGTATAATATCTGAAGATTCAGTGAGACAATCTAAATTGGTATGAGCTGGATAATAAACGAACCGGTTACAGGGAAGTAAGCGAATTATTATCAAGTATTGTATTAAAGTTTTTGATACGTGCATTGTTGAAACTTAAATTATTAAAAAAAGCGTGCCGAGCTACAGCTAGTATAATAATAAAATTATAAGCAGAATTAGATATTTATTAAGTTCAATAGTTTTTACCAATCAGGGTTTATACCAGATTGTTCAGTGTAACATTTCCATGGTGGATTACCGGCAGCGAGGCAATCAGATACACCCCTTTCCCCAAAGGTGGCAGTGGCTCCCAAGTTCGTGGATCCAATGACTGGAATTAAAATCCTTAATATGAATCAGAGTACTAAGACAAAGTTTTGGATTGTATTACGGGTCAGTTATTGTAAGTATGTTTAATATTACTATTATTATTTATATATTCAAATTCTTTAATTATGAACTAATGGTTGAACGGCCAGTTAACCATGGTATTGAAGACACCTTTGGTAGATATCGATAACTATGACGAAAATATTTCCTTTTTATTTTATTTCACTCGCCTCTCATCTGCAGTGTAAATTTTGTAAATTGTAAATTAAATAATAAATTTGTAGTGCTTCTTGATAGAATGAGAACGAAAATATCGAATTTTAATGTAATCCTTCCGACCATTAAATAAATAATTTGTGTTTGGTTACTCACAGCTGTCATCACTCCGTTTGTGAATATTTTTCTAAAAAAGAAAAAAAAACAATTTATTTTAGTATCAAAAAGTTTCAAAAAGTTTGTTGAATATTTTAATAGTCTATTAACGACTTAACATATTTATTACATCCATAATCGTTGAAAAAAGAAAATCATAATGAAAACATGAATCAATATTATTTCTATTTTAACAACCTTCTCGATTTTATCTTTAAAGGGTTTTGAATAAATTAGGAAGTCAAAAATTTTCTGTCGTACTCACCCCAGAACACGGAATGGCAATTAACACAAATCCATAAAATGCCAAATGCCAAAATATCAAATGAAAATTTAACCTCATATTTTCACAAAAACACACCCACACGTGTTGTATTAACGAGTATAAAGCGTCGTATTGACACAGTGATAACTAATATTACAAAGTTACATCTAGGATACTTTTTGCACCTTAAAACGCAAATATTCTTTGTGTTATATACAACAGACAGATTAGCTAAAAATGTAGGCTATGTCATCTCCCTATGCTTCTTAAAAAAACAATTTCTAATTCTAATGGTGGTAGAGCCACGCTGAAACTATTATAGGTTTCAGCATGAATGGGTCGGCTCGCCCGGGGTAGTACCACCCTCTCATAGAAAACCGACGTGAAGTAACAGTGCTTGCATTGTTGCGTTTCGTTACAGGAGCAACCCAAGAGGTACTGGGAAGACATATATCGGCAATATATGTTAGTTTTTATCTTTGTTAAACCTGGTAGGTGATGCTGCGAACGGGTTCTAGGCTTATTTAAGATTTCTCAAATACCAACTGAGTATATGTTTGAGTGAGTCCCTGGATAGCTGGGATTCACAATTGTAAAGGGTAGGTGCCGCTGCAATCGGGTAATAACTATTTTAAGATTGCGTTTAAAAATACAGTTGGAACCAGTAGTAACCGATTTGGTGTAGATGAAGTTGCATGTGTCAGCTAGTCTATTCTATCTATACATATAATAAAAATGAAGTGTCTGTATGTAATATCAAAATAACTATTTTTTAATGACTGGGTATAAAAGTATACACGCTATTGATAAACAAAATATGTGTGTGTTTGTCTCATGAAGCATTTTATTTTCATTGATTTTTAGACCATAACGATTATAAAGAAAGTAGGCTTCAATAATACCATGTCGACAAAAATGAAAAATACATACAAACGAAACTGTTACTAATATATTGTTATGTAAAAAATGTTTCCTTATGTATTTTATGTACTTAAAAGCTATTTATTTAAAAACTTGAAATTTTCAGAATCACGTTTCTGACATACAAGTTCTCATTGCTACGGGTTATTTCCGAAAAGGCTGGACCGATTTTGACAGAAATTTCACAAGCAGATAGCAAAAATTACAGCGGGTTACTTAGGCTACTTTAAATTAGACTAGCTATTAACCGTGGCTTCGCCCGCAGTATTATCTCCAAAACGGTTCGATCGATATTTACAGTCTCACAATTTTATATTTCTTTAATACACCTTTAAAAAACGCGTGACGAGCTGCGTGTATAGCTAGTATAATAATACGATCCACAGCACGCCGGCTGTCAAAAATTAAGTCAAGTTATGTTTCATTTTCATGATTAACATTAAAAAATGTGACTAGAGATGGCCGTTTCTAAACAAAGATGACAATTTTTTTTCTAAAAACATAAATGTAGGTAATAATTGCTTTGCATTGTAAAAGAAGAATTTATGTCAGTACGTGTGTCGTTTCCATATTTAATAAAATTAGTTTTCTAAATATTGTCGAGTCTTGAAGCAGTTGGGTACAGATTTATGAATCTACGATTAAAATAATCAGTTACATTTGTGACATAGTGACATTGACATGCCTTTTTATTTGCATTTATTGCATGATATTATACTTTTTTTATTGTGTATATTTATAAAGGTTTATTATATCTAATATTATATTATTATTACTGAGAAAAATCTGAAATCACGAATCCTGAACAAAAAATCATAACCTCCACTCTCTCTTCCCACATGCCCATTAAAATCACCTCCGATGTAGATATCCTCATTCTGTGGAATATCAATAATCACTCCATCAAAATCTTCCCAAAACTTTTCTTTGTAAGTAAGTATTGTAAGTATGCTCAATATTACTATTATTATTTATATATTCAAATTCTTTAATTATGAAGTAATGGTTGAACGGCCAGTTAACCATGGTATTGAAGACACCTTTGGTAGATATCGATAACTATGACGAAAATATTTCCTTTTTATTTTATTTCACTCGCCTCTCATCTGCAGTGTAAATTTTGTAAATTGTAAATTAAATAATAAATTTGTAGTGCTTCTTGATAGAATGAGAACGAAAATATCGAATTTTAATGTAATCCTTCCGACCATTAAATAAATAATTTGTGTTTGGTTACTCACAGCTGTCATCACTCCGTTTGTGAATATTTTTCTAAAAAAGAAAAAAAAACAATTTATTTTAGTATCAAAAAGTTTCAAAAAGTTTGTTGAATATTTTAATAGTCTATTAACGACTTAACATATTTATTACATCCATAATCGTTGAAAAAAGAAAATCATAATGAAAACATGAATCAATATTATTTCTATTTTAACAACCTTCTCGATTTTATCTTTAAAGGGTTTTGAATAAATTAGGAAGTCAAAAATTTTCTGTCGTACTCACCCCAGAACACGGAATGGCAATTAACACAAATCCATAAAATGCCAAATGCCAAAATATCAAATGAAAATTTAACCTCATATTTTCACAAAAACACACCCACACGTGTTGTATTAACGAGTATAAAGCGTCGTATAATTTCGGCAAAAGCAACTAAGGACATGTAGACTATAAATTGATAATAATAATGGTTTCCACGATGATAACTACTACGATTTGAAGAACATACATTTAAACTCGAAATTCAAATTATTTATTTAAATTCTCAGATAAACGTCATCTACCAGCTCGTGTAAGACTGACTGTTTTTGTTAATTTTATTTCCTACTTTTATTACACAGACTTTATTGAAACAAGAATATAAATATATCAGCTTGTGCTCGCGGCTTCGCTCGTCTTTTTGTAGATTTGACCTATCCCTCAGCAATAATAGTTTTTATTATCAGAATGCAATGCTATGCGTTTATTAATTATATTAAAATTTCAAACAAACAAAGCCACATTTATAATATCAAAATAACTATTTTTTAATGATTGGGTATAAAAGTATACACGCTATTGATAACCAAAATGCAATTTTTAAAATGTGTGTCGGTTTGTCTGTCTGTTTGTTCCGGGTTATTTCCGAAACGGCTGGACCGATTTTGACAGAAATTTCACTAGCAGATAGCAAAAATTACTTTAAATTAGACTAGCTGTTAACCGTGGCTTTGCCCGCAGTATTATCTCCATAACGGCTCGATCGATATTTACAGTCTCACAATTTTATATTTCTTTAATACGCCTTTAAAAAAAGCGTGCCGAGCTACAGCTAGTATAATAATAAAATTATAAGCAGAATTAGATATTTATTAAGTTCAATAGTTTTTACCAATCAGGGTTTATACCAGATTGTTCAGTGTAACATTTCCATGGTGGATTACCGGCAGCGAGGCAATCAGATACACCCCTTTCCCCAAAGGTGGCAGTGGCTCCCAAGTTCGTGGATCCAATGACTGGAATTAAAATCCTTAATATGAATCAGAGTACTAAGACAAAGTTTTGGATTGTATTACGGGTCAGTTATTGTAAGTATGTTTAATATTACTATTATTATTTATATATTCAAATTCTTTAATTATGAACTAATGGTTGAACGGCCAGTTAACCATGGTATTGAAGACACCTTTGGTAGATATCGATAACTATGACGAAAATATTTCCTTTTTATTTTATAATTTTTGTAATTTTGTAAATTGTAAATTTAAAAAAATTGTAGTGCTTCTTGAAAGAATGAGAACGAAAATATCGAATTTTAATGTAATCCTTCCGACCATTAAATAAATAATTTGTGTTTGGTTACTCACAGCTGTCATCATTTCGTTTGTGAATATTTTTCTAAAAAAGAAAAAAAAAAAACAATTTATTTTAGTATCAAAAATGTTCGCTGCACTTATGTATAGTTTGTTGAATATTTTAATAGTCCATTAACGAACATATTTATTACATCCATAATCGTTGAAAAAAGAAAATAATAATGGAAATATGAATCAATATTATTTCTATTTTAACAACCTTCTCGATTTTATCTTTATTTGAATAAATTAGGAAGTCAACATTTTTCTGTCTTACTCACCCCAGAACACGGAATGGCAATTAACACAAATGCATAAAATGCCAAATGCCAAAATATCAAATGAAAATTTAACCTCATATTTTCACAAAAACACACCCACACGTGTTGTATTAACGACTATAAAGCGTCGTATAATTTCGGCAAAAGCAACTAAGGACATGTAGACTATAAATTGATAATAATAATGGTTTCCACGATGATAACTACTACGATTTGAAGAACATACATTTAAACTCGAAATTCAAATTATTTATTTAAATTCTCAGATAAACGTCATCTACCAGCTCGTGTAAGACTGACTGTTTTTGTTAATTTTATTTCCTACTTTTATTACACAGACTTTATTGAAACAAGAATATAAATATATCAGCTTGTGCTCGCGGCTTCGCTCGTCTTTTTGTAGATTTGACCTATCCCTCAGCAATAATAGTTTTTATTATCAGAATGCAATGCTATGCGTTTATTAATTATATTAAAATTTCAAACAAACAAAGCCACATTCTTATTTATAATATTAGTCAGTGTGTTTATATTTCTTTAATTATTCGTAAATATTTAATTAACATAATTAACTGATATTTTAAAACCAACGTTGTATTGTTATATCGTGGACAAATGGAAGCCTTGGTCATGTGTTTTTTACGAGTTATTTGATTGTATAAGACATTACTCTGCGGAAACTTGTCATAATTATTTTAATTCATACTTATTCAGTTAGACGTAAAACAAATACTATTAAATGTTTTGCTATTTTGAGTAAACGTGGACGTTGTCAAATTTTGATACACATCAAGTGTTTTTATTAGTTTTTATTAGTATCAAGTATATTAGTGTAATTTGTCAAAAAATAGGAAAGAAATTAGTAAATATTATAAATTATATTATAAAGTTGACGGTAACGCGTCGGTTTATCAAAAAAATATAACATAACTTTTTTTAGAGCGTTCAATTTTATACAAGAAAATTGAACTAGAGTTATAAAATTCTAAATTAAAAAAATCAAGCTTTCTCATGTCAGTCATACGGGAAATTGAAATTTACCAAGCGGGATATCTTAATATTAATGGCTGTGGCTTTTACAGGACTTTTTTTCATCATTTCCAACAATACTTTCGTTATATTTTAGAAAAGAAAAGTAGATTTTTTTTTTTCAGTCTAATATATTACCAAGCGGGATATCTTAATATTGATATTAAAGGCTTTTACAGGACTTTTATTTCATCATTTCCAACAATATTTTTGTTGTATTTTAGAAAAAAAAAAGTAGATTTTTTTAAATCAGTCTAATATAAAACCTGTCATTATTAGTTAAACCTTTCTTTTTCTTTAAATAAATTAAATTAAATGAAATGAATTTTCATAATACTTATTACTGCATAATACAAATACATTAAATCTATATTTTAGTATATTTTTATTCAGTCTAATATAAAACCTGTCGTTATTAGTTAAACCTTTCTCTTTCTTGCTATTAAATGAAATGAATTTTCATAATACTTATTACTGCATAATACAAATACATTAAATCTATGTTTTAGTATATATTAAGCATATATATGTATTATGTAGTTTAATACTATTCGTAAAAGAAACTTGAATTTTGTGGTCAAAAGTCATCACGACTTGCACCAACGAGTTTGTCGGAATATGTTCCATGAGTTATTATCCAACCCTAATAGTATTGGAGCACTTAATTTATTTAAGATGTTGAGTCGCCATTAATGACGCCCTAGTAGTTTATATTAGTTTTAATAATCTGTTTTACTTAAGATATTAAGCCTGTAAATTAAGTTAAGGTTACTATGGAGCTGATATATTAAAAAAAAGCTCCAAAATAAATTAAAAAAAAAAAAAAAACTTTGATATTTACTAATAAGAATGAATAGTCTTCGCTATTCTTTACAAACGTTCTGAATATATGCAGACACCTCAAATATAGGTATAAATACGTATAATATGTATAACATCAGGAGAACATAAAGATATATTCCAATTTTACATTTCCATAATAACATTTTAACTGTTTTTTTTAATTATATATATGCCCAAGTCTGAGCATAAGGCTGTGATCAAAGCGGCCAAAAAGATTGACGACGAATGTGGAACTAATCCTTAGTATATTGTTGATACCGATTTCAATTAACAAATCATTAATTTGCATTGAAGGGTTACGTTCTTCTAATAATCATTACCATTACATATTATAAAACAAAGTCCTCTGCTACGTCTGTCTGTCTGTTCGCGATGAACCTAAAAAATACTGAACGGATTTTCATGCAATTTTCACCAGTAGATAAAGCGATTCATGTAAAAGGTTTGGGTATATAAATTTTCAAGTTTTTGAAGTTATACTGCTTTTGGCGCGTTAGGGAAAAATGATGAGAATAAATTTTTACGATGCGCGCGCACACTGTCACGAAAAACCGACACCCTGAAGTTATTACGATGAGCGTGCACACAGTCACGAAAAACCGACACCCTGAAGTTAGCTATAGTGAACTTTTTCTATTGTTAGTGTCGATTTATCTACAAACGTAGAATAAGGCGAAAGATATAATTTTTGAAAAGATTATTATCTTGTTACGCCAAAGAAGTATAACTTCTAACTCGTGTATATACACTTATACATTGTGTGCATACGCACACTTTTTTTATTATTATTGGGGCGAGATGACGACCACCGCTCCTGCTTGTAATAGTATATTTAGAAAAATACAGAACTCAAAGATTTGTCAACGTTTGTAATAGCAACACCATTTTGTTATGTGATGAATACACCTGTTCGATCCATTAGCAAGAGGCTAATGGAGTATGTATTTGTATAAAACTGAACCACTCAGATCAAATTCTTGCTGAAACGAATCATAAGAATAACTACTGTAGTAGACGAGTAGATTTTACTTGGCATACCTGAAAATAGTGAGAGACAGTTGAATATAATACCAAAATTAACGTGTACTTTTAGCAGAAACAGCAGTAAAACATTTCTGTAGGTGGTAGAGCCACGCTAAAGCTATTACTGGTTTCAGCATGAATGGGTCGGCTCGCCCAGGGTAGTACCACCCGATACACAGAAACATCGACGTGAAGTAACTGTTATGTTTCGTTTGGTCAGTGAGAGAACCGGTTTTTCTTTTTTTTTCTCGAACTAACTACGCTATTGGCCTTTTTGGAGGCCTCTACAGATTCACCGGACTACTAAGGCGAGCGCTTAAGGCATTCAGCCGATTTTATTTGGGCAACTAGCACGCACTGCACGGCACACCTTGGCTTGGCTGTTGCCCGCTACATGCAATTCGCGATCTATCTTAGCTAGCCTAAGTTAAGATAAACTATTCATACAAATATGAGTTATTGAAACATAATATGTGTACCAGGCATGCATGTCTCAATAACTCTTATGTGTATTTTGTATCGGAAAATTTCTGAACTATTTCAGTTCGATAAGGGAAAAAAACAAAACCCTTCCACTTATTATGTGTAAGTGTGCACGTGTGTGGAGGTGATATGTGTAGTGTTGTAGCAGTGATGTAAATTTTTGTGTCACTGTATCGCGCAAGCAGCATACTTAAGGGCTTCACGCTGAGGGATGGGACTTAGGCTTGAGCCGTTGCCGAGGGGGGCCTAATCAAGTGTGCGGGAGCGAAGTTTACCCCCAGACCACGGTGGCGTGATCTGTGGTTACACGGGCGTGGGCGTGAACGCGCTCTGGTTGGAGAGACAGGCTGGTACTGATCGTTCGCTGCCGTTATTTTGTCGGGAGGATCGGTGAAAATATGTCGCGGACGACTTTTGTATCGCGCAGCGTTCAGTACGGTTGCGTAATTCGTGGCGGATACCACTAACGGACTGGGAAAAAGATGAGAGCGCCGGAAACCCATATCCCTTCATATACCCTCTGCCCCCTCCCCCACTACCCCCTGCCCAAAAAACAGGCTGGAACACACTTGCGACTCCCCTGGTGTTGCTAGTGTCTATGGACGGTGGTGATCACTTAACATTAACACAAACAACAATTAACAAAAAAGTGTCTTTCTGCAACTCGTACACCATTAGAGAGATTATAAAAATAAAAGAAAATACCTACTATGCCAAATAAATTTATTCCAGAGAAATATAACACAACCGAATTTCTTGCAAAAATAATATTAGTTAAATTTCGTCTACTCCATCATTTTGTTATGTTTTCATTTATTTTATTAATCTGAAAAATAAAATAGTTTTAGTCATGTGATTTATATATCTATGTATTCTTTGGTTTGAATAGAGATCCAGGACTAATATAACTGTATTCTAGGAATCAAACGAATGATTACAAATTCCTAAACATGGGAGTCGTATTTTTATTTTGCTCATATTTGTTATCAGTCAGTAAATTGATATCTAGAAAACTAAAAAAAATAATGAGCATTCATTATCATACAATGTAAACAACAGACTGAAATTGTTTAAATGAAGAAAAAAAGTTGATCGAGTCTATTTAAATAAGTCTTTAGGAAATAGATTCACCATATATCGAAGATAAAGCAATGTTATTATATTTAACAAATTGACTTTTAATGCTTTTTAGAAATTACAGAAATGAAAATTTTAGAAAATTCAGATCCAATCTTTCTTCACCCGTGTGGTATACACAAACTTTATGGACTGATTTAATACAATCAAGCCTAATATCATCATATAGCTATTATAATAAAATGACAAAAGCAATTCATAAAAATCCACCAAATATCAATCATATGTTCTTGAGTGTAAGTCACCTATGTAGAATTAATCATCTTCACTAAAGATCCTAAAATCTAAAACGTTACTATGGGGCCAAATACATTTTTAACTTGCATGTGTTTCAAGTTTGCTTATAGTATGCTGATATATGACTGAAAAAGTAGATTTATGTGCAGTAATATCTTACATGGTTTGTAGACCGCTCCGGCAAAAACTTGTGTATCAGAAGGACAAATAATATAGAACAGAAAAGGTCTGTTCACATTTACACTTATTACATCGGAGTCCAAATACTTGGCGGTAGAGTTTTCAGCAGCCTTTTCTGAAAGTTAAATATGATTATGATTATAATAGAACAACGTGCTTCAACTGCGGTTTAAAGAATGACGGTAACAATTTATTACAAGAAATAATACAAGCTAATGAATTGTTCACAAGTTCGTCACAGGATGGCGCTAGTAGTCTATATTTTGTTATTTATACAATGACGATGCATTTTGTAAAGTAGATTTAAAGGCGAATTTATTTAGGATATATATAATTAACGTAGTGCTGGAAAAGCCCTAACTACTCAGTAGGAATCAGTTACGGATTTTTGTACTCACTGGACACTGTTCTTTAATGAAACATTTATACAACATAGGTGTCTAGAGCATAAGAGAAAGCAGATTTTGTGACAGTGTGGATGAGAGCCCTCAAAATACCTCTTGCGTGAATGTGATATATTGAAGCCAATCGGATTGTGGGAAACCACATATTGCTTTCGGATGAGATGCTCTCAACCAAAAAAGTCTTGCAGTATGAAATATGTATAGAACTAGGCAGGAAAACCTTTAGTAATGTGTGGTGATCACAACAGATCATACTGGTTGCAGCGATAAAGGAATAAGATCTGCACAGCCTCCAATGATATTAAAACTAGAAACCTGTAGATATGATACCTGCATGATATTTTGACAAAGCAAATGAAACGGTAATGTACACATACGTAAAGTAATACTGTAATGCCACGTTGTCTTAGATACAATGTGGAAGTAAAATGGTATATTCACAATATCGGTGCTACAAAATAAATAGTTACTAGTGGGTGCCATAGTTACATAGATAAATATTATAATAATACTTGTATGTTATAATATCATTGTTGAATGTATAATGAAAAAGGGTAATTGGAACGTAAGAGTAAAATAATACATACAGTCGAGCATAGCAACCTCCTTCACAACCGTTTTTGAAGTCCTTTATTGACAAATGTCAAAATGTCTTTTTTATTTACATATGTGTATATGTTGTGTAAAATTGAAGCAGTAGTGTGAGTAATGCATATTTTAATTAATTTAATGTACTTCTAATGCATTTTATATGAAATAAATAGCTTTCTGCACTTCTCCATATAAACTTTAACTATGCCAAATTTCACGTTCATCCGTTCGCCCAATTCCGTTAAAAAGGGATACAAAGTTTAGGCTTCACGTATTAATATATATGATGATATGTTGCTTGGATACGGGCGGGTTGACGGGACAGCCGTTAAAAATAAGCTAGTTAGCCAAGTTTTAAGAAGACGCTATCGAAGCGCTTATGCCGTATCTACAGTTTTTTAGTTATAATATCATTGACAACCCTTTCCTTGATACTCCTTTAGAATACTAATAATAATAGGATATATTTCGGTAAATGATAAAATATTTTCAAAACGCAATTAGTACGAGGTAAAGACCGTGTTTTAACCAATTGCTCTCTATTCTCACTTACGATACCGAAACATTTACTTAAGATAGCCAAAGATAAACCGGGAAGAGGTACTCTTACTATATCTTTCCCAATTTCTACCCTGCTGGGCAAGAAATTGGCCTCTTTAGTAGGGTAGACCAATATGTGACCATTGGTGATATTACAGAATGACGCTTCTACTTTACAATTATTTAAAGCGATAGTAACATTATCAAATAACATCTAAGACTTGAGACATCCAACGCCAGACATCCTTGAGACTGCACGTGGTGCACCCTGCTGAATAACGAACGAGGCAATGGCGAAAGCGGGGTGGTAGGGATTTCCAGCCTGACTGGGTCGCAACCACCATATATATGGCGAAAAAGCCCGCCATAGTGATTCGCGCTCTGTGGGTCGCATTTCGGGATCAGCCTGTGCATATCCAGCTTTTCATAGGCCGGCATGACAGCGGCGACCGGCGATGAATAGTGTGTCATTCGGTGGTCACCGTTGTTTTTGGATTGTACTGTGCTTACCCTCAGGCACAGTGCAGTCATTTTGCCGTGCGACAATAAAAAAAAAACTTATAATACTTTCCTATAACAATATGTACGATAAAAATATAAACCAGATCAAGTTTCTTGTCGGTTCTTTTCGATTAGTGGATTGTTCCTGAACCTGTGATAGTTTTCATATTCATAAGAATCTTCTTGACATATGTCAGTATATTAGTTTGATTAAAGAAAAGAGTAACGAAGGCAAACTTTGCTGTTTATTATTTTTACCATTTTGCCGTTACCATTATCCATGTACGCATTGTACGGTCATTCAAAAGTTAAAGCCCTGATTAGGAACCACAAGCTGTAATTTCTAACTAGCTGACCCGTGCAACTTCGTCTGCACCAAATCGGTTGTTACCGGTTTCAATTGTATTTTTAAACGCGAATAATCTTAAAAAACCTAAAACCCGATTGCAGAGACATATAGCACTTCCAAATGTGCATCCAAACTATTCAGGGACTCACTAAAACATACCCAGTTGGTATGTGAGAAATCTTTTAAAATAAGCCTAGCACTTGTTCGCAGCTTTACTTAAAGTCCAATGAAAATAAAAATTAACCTACATATATTGCCGATAAATGTCTTCCCTGTACCCCTTGTAACTTCATCGCTTAACATACTGTAAAAATTAAACTTTATCTACATTAAATTTCCATTTTCTTTTAGTTGTTTGTTTTATAAGAATTTGTAAAGTATACGTGAAATCTGCATTCAATCTTAATTTTTTCAAATTTATTTTACTTTTGACATATAAACCACCTTTTTCACTGAGATACTGAACTTGGGATAATATACCTTTCTAACAGTGAAAGATTTTTTTAAATCACATTAGTGGTACAAAGGATTCCTCGAAAACAAAACTTTACCTCTCTTTAT
>MU158948.1:73613-118504 GCA_015888305.1 Antheraea pernyi
TTTTCACTGAGATACTGAACTTGGGATAATATACCTTTCTAACAGTGAAAGATTTTTTTAAATCACATTAGTGGTACAAAGGATTCCTCGAAAACAAAACTTTACCTCTCTTTATAATATTAGTATAAATATAACATAGTATGGTAACTGCAAACACCTCAATTAATTATTTTAATCGTAGATTCACGAACGTGAATCCCACGACTTCATGACTCAACAATATTTAGAAAATTAGTTTTATCAAATAAATATTTTCGACGACATTATTATTCACTATAACAGGTAATACAATGTAATAAACCAATATAATGTACATTTATATAAATTTCATCATGATATTATATTTATTTTAAATTTAAATATTTACATAAAAATATCATGACAACTTCAAACGTCAACGTATATGCAGAATTAAGTTGTTTGTCAGGTCACAATTTGTTTATTTGTTATTATTGTTACAATGGTGTTGTTGTGCAACATAACGTAGTGCTTGAACACGACTAAAAATCCAAGTTAATAAATATAATTTTAATTCAGATGTGCTGATGCGCACATAATAAGAAGGGTGACATGCAATGTACGTAACCTTTGCCATTTTAATGCTCGACGAAGCGGGGAGGAATCAGGTATTTTGTATACTAAACGTTGTATTTATATATGTCAACATATGACATATTTTTATTATTTAAAGCTAGCGGGCCCGTCAGACGTCATTCCGCCCTAACAAAAAAAAAACTTGACAAATTGTGTACCTAAACCTTCCTCATTAATACTTTATCTTCTGGTGAAAACTGCATGAAAATCCGTTCAGTAGTTTTTAAGTTTATCGCAAATAGATAGACAAACAGACGCGGTATGGTACTAAGTGTTAAACTATGTAATGATAACAAATGACTCTTCCAAAGTAGTCCGGTGAAGCTGTTAAGACCTCGCTTGGTCAATAGCATGTATTATTTAATGCCTCATTATAGCAAAATAAAAAAAAATAAAAAAGTAAAAAAAAAATGTTAGGGGTGGACAACCCTTATCACTTAGGGGTATGAAAAATAGATGGTAGCCGATTCTCAGACCTACTGAATATTCATATAAAATTTCATAAAAAATTGGTCAAACCGTTTCAGAGGAGTATGATTACTAACATTGTGACACGAGAATTTTATATATAAGAAGATATATATATATATATATAGGTAATATTATATTTAACACAAATCTATATTTGGTAGTTGTTACTAGATTTTTCTATATACGTTTATAATATTTAAAAAAAAAGCATATAAGTAATACAAACCTGTATTTAATCCATTGGCGAAAGTAAGATGCAACTTATGGAACATAAGAGAAATATTACAACCGATACCGTTTTCAAATCCTCTTCTAAATCCGTTAAAGTTAGGGTCAAAGATTTCTGTCAGATCAGCCTGAAATTATGAATAATGAAGAGATACATTTTGAAATAGGTAATGCATGTTTTATTATTATTATAGCTGAAATGAAATGATTTTCTATTCACTAAAGTTATTTTTCTAAGTCAACACAGTGGCGGTCAATCTTTTTTAACATGGAGAAAGCATACTGGTCGGTGGAGCAAAAGAATGATATCAGACTCCTAGTAACGTGTCAAAACTCTATGCGTACAGTTTACTGCGCTAATGAGTAAGATTCTTAATACGGTGACACTTTGTCATATCATAAAAAAATACTTACAAATTTCATAATATCAACGTAGTCTTCATAACCGTACACATCTTCTTTAAGTGGAACAGTAAGTCTGAGACGAGTGAGTTCAGTATTAGCAAATGCACTTTTGAATGTATTGATATTTCTCAGTTTGCGTATTATATCAAAAAGTTCCCCTTGGTTATTTGGATACACTATACGCAGTCTCCAATCTCCTAACATAAGGATATCAATGAGCTTAAATCAAAAGAAAAAAATAATTAAATAAATAAACAAAAATTAAATTTATTCTATTGAATCAGATTAGATACCTTGGCATTTAGTTCTTCGTCATCAGAATATTTTGTGTAACCATCAAAATACCATGCGTCAGTTAATGTAACGGCATTATTGATTTCCAAGAAATCAATAGGTACTCTTTTTAAGGGTCTAAAAGAATTTTCCCAATTTAGCTGTAAAATTAAAATCCTGTTTTTTGAATATCTTAAAACAAAGGTAAGTGTAACAGCAACCTTAGTATTTTTAGGTTAACAGATGAACACAGATTGTATATTGAGAACATCAGATGATAATATTAAATAACTATCAGTTTAATTTGAAGCTATTAGATAACCAAATAACCACTTATGTTGCAAAAGAAAATGATCCTTATAAAATAGAGAAACATAAAAATTTATAGATAAACTGTTATTTACAAGTAATGGAACATTTAAAAAACAAAATGACAACATTTTTAAATGACATACAGAGGAAAAACATGGAAACAAATTTACTCATATTTTAATACTTACAGTGAGATGAATAAAACTGGTGATAATTACACCTAGGTCTGTCGATATCTGCTCTGAACTCACGAAATCATGATCTTGGTGACATGTATCTTGTATCATCTGTAAACATATTATACGTATGCAGTATACTTAAGATGTACTAGTTCCGATTATATTATTTTACTATTTTAACACATAATACATATTACATTTTTGTAGGTGGTAAAACCACGCTGAAGCTAATACTGATTTCACCATGAATGAGTTGGGCCCCCGGGGTAGTACCACCCTCTCACAGAAATCCGACGTGAATTAACAGTGCTGGTACTGTTGCATTTCGTTCAGTCAGTGACAGCGCCGGAGGTGCACCTCCCCTCCTCTTCCGCTTTCCTTTCCCCCAACACAGGCTGGCAACACTCTTGCGACTCCACTGGTGTTGCAAGTATCTATGGACGGTAGTGATCACTTAATATCAGGTGACTCATCTGTTCGTTTGCCTCCTATGATATATTTAAAAAAAACACTCAATACATTACCCAATCATTGAGATAATTAGCTGTGGTGTAAGAATCTTTAAAGTTAAGATTCGCAGTTTTTCCGTAAATCGTTGCGTAATAGGTACGTCTAAAATCATCAGTGAACTTGTACTTTTCATCAGCCGTCATTAAAGATGACATTGTTGAATTATATTCCCCATTGTAATTTAAGCGATCAGCTACCTCCCGCAAGACTCTTCCTACCTGTAAATAAAGTGGTATTTTAAGGGGCCTAATTCGTAACTGGACTTAAAATACACTGATAATATAAAAATTCTAATTCCATACTTTTTGGGTAACTTAAAACCATATAAGTGCTTCTCATTACGGCATTTTTTAATGTATAGATATATAGTTAATTAAATTAATGATTTATATGTAAATACCTCGTCTATATTCTTTAAATATATCACATTAAGAAGCTCCGTACGTATTAGTTCATCTGCATACGCTGCCAGTTGTCCAACGGACAATAGTAGAGAGTACAGTGAAGTAAACAGATTTTTTTGACCTTTTGTTCTTGCGAGGTCCTGTAATTTAAAACCCATTATTATAATTGATTAATGAACCAATGACAATTGATCGTACTACTAAAGAGATCTTTTATGGTTTTTTGACCAATTTCAAGAGTGATTAGAATCCAAAATTAAATTTGTTATCAATTTCTACACCTTATATTTACTGGAAAAAATAAAAATTGAAATTTTCAGAGGTGAAAAGTTTTTTAATTTTTATTAGTGTCTGATACCAGAGACCTGATTAATCTGTTGACAAATCTTAAGGTAACATTTAACATGTATTATATCTTCTTCTATTCCATATATACATATAATAAAACTGAAGTGACTGTATGTAATATCAAAATAATCTTTTTTTACTGATTGGGTACACGCTACTAACAAGAAAATGCAATTTTTTAAATTTTTTTTGGTCTGTCTGTCTGCTGGTTCCGGCTAATCTCCGAAACGGCTGGACCGATTTTGACGAGAATAACACTGGCAGATAGCTAAAATTACAGCGCGTTACTTAGGCTATTCTAAATCAGACTAGCTGTTAACCGTGGCTTTGCCCTTAATGCTATCTCCAAAACGGTTTGACCGATCTTCATGAGACTTTCACTGTAAGATAGCTGAGCTTATAAAAAGTAATTTTTAATTTATATTAACTGTTAACCGTGACTTTGCCCGCAATTCTATCTGCAAAACGGTTTGACCGATTTTCACGGGACTTTCATTGGCAGATAACTGACCTTATTGGAAGTCATTTAGGTTATTCTATTTTAGACTAGCTGTTATCCGCGACTTCGTCTCCATGCAATTTACCAAAAACATGTTGTTCACTGTAAACATGTCCGTAAGAAATTCGTTGTACTGAACTCTAAGAATAAGTATAATTGAAATTCATATATCTGTTATCTATGTATGTAATTTTAATTATATTGTCTTTTTGGTCATTTCGGCGGCCATTTTGTTTTATTTACCGCGCTTTCATCTACATAACTTAGTAACCACAGTAATGTATAGGAATATTGTATTGAGTTCAATGAGCATTATTTAAATTCTCAAATATTAAAAACTGCTTAGACAGATATAAAGTTTTATATCTTGATTTATATTTATGCAATATTTCAAGACGTCAGCTCATTCATTGTTTACAATTCAACAGCATAATTATTAATAGTAATTTTAAAGATGGAAGGGGTCTTTCTAATATGATATTACTGATATGATATTACTTATTGACAATATGGACATATTATCTCATTATCTATCTTTAAATCATTTTTTTTTATTAGTTCCTTATACAGTATAAATGAGCACTGAGGTAGTTATATGGTGGGTTAAGATTCTAAATATGTTGCCGATGATAAACCTCATTTGACAAACTATTAGTATTTATATATCTAATGTATACGTTACATGTTACAGTAAGTAGCGTGCATGTCGTACTTACAATTGTATTTAAAGAGCATTTCTATAATTGTACATGGTCTCGCAATTTTATATTTCTTTAATACAATTTAAAAAACGAGTGCGGAGCTGCAGGTACAGGTAGTTCAAATATAAAACACGTAAAGTTCTATGCAAACTCGGACTATTTTAGAAATCAAAAACGTTTGTACGGAAACTGATATAATCGTATATTTTAACTTACATATAACCATTTGCTTACGAGATCGTTGTTGGCATTAAATATGTTTTGTAATCCATCATAATATTCATCGTCCCTGTTCGCTAGAAATTATAAAAAAATATTCAATAATTGTTCGCGACAGTTTAGAGTGATCAGTGTTGATTAATAATGTGTGTAAAATAAATGATAATAGATCTAATATTGTATTAAGTAGATTTATAGAGTCGATTTGATAGTATAGTTTAATAATTTCAAATAGTATAAGGTGTTAGTTGTAAGTATAAATGTAATGTTTTTGTACGTAAATAAATAGAAAGCGAAGGGTGACTCATCGCGATACCGCCCCACCTGTATAGTTATTTAGGGGGTGCTCTGACGCTGCGCAGGCAACCAAGGGTTCTGATTGGCGGAGCACCGCAGGCGTGCGTAAGCGGTCCAACAAGTCTTTTATTGCAAGAAAAACTCAACATTCTTCAAATTGAACTTCGGAATCAGCAATCATCGCTATAGTTGTGAGTCATTCGGAGGTGGCTCATAATAATATTAATTTCTAAAAATCATCTACAGTTTAATAATAAAATGTGACAAGAATGAAACAAAGACAAGATTAAAATTGTATTAATTGATTAAAGTTAAGATTAAAATAAAAATGGAACTCAAAATGAATGTAGTCTTTAATATCGACGCTTATGACGTAATTCAGCTTTAACACTAAAAGAACAAAATCATTACATATTATACAACAAAGTCCTCTACCAAGTGTGTCTGTTTGTCTGTTCGCGATAAACTCAAAAACCACTGAACGTATTCTCATGCCGTTTTCACCAGTAGATAAAGTGATTTATGAGGAAGGTTTAGGTATATAATTTGTTAAGGTTTTTTTTTATTATTAACAGGCTGGGAGAATGTTTGCTGCACCCGCTAGTTATTTGATAAAAGAAAAAAACAGAAACTTTAATGTCATATTGGTAAATTTCAAATCTACAGAGATTGAGCCTTTTTTTATTTACTAAAAGGTAAATAAAACGTATAATTGCTACTTAGGACGAGGAATAACTTCGTTGTAACCAATCAATACAAAACAAATTTTGCAATACAACAGTTTGCTAATATATTCAATGAACTTACTAGAACAAGAATCAGTAGAATCAGTAATTTGCCACGTCGCTAAAGAGAATGTTATTAATTTAATCCAAAGAAATAAAAATAACAAAAACTTGACCATCTTGCGAAAAATTGAAGTCGCTTCTGAAACATATTGATTGTAACTTTTTATAGGATACCGGCTAGATTAAAATTCACCTGTGTCAATATAATAAGTAATACGTAATTGGAAATATTATATTAAGGAAAATTCAGAAAGAACTATCATGAGAAAGAAGCCTTTAGTTTTAGTATTTGATTCTAATAAATGTTATGTTTACAGGAAGGATAATGTGTGTGTGACTGGTTCCTATGATTTGACAGCTACTAATGTAGATGGTATGTACAAAATTGATCTGAAAAAGGAATGTTATTCTGCTTTAACAAATAACCAAGAGCATAATATAATCACTGAAGGTAAAGCTTTTGTATCTAAAAATGATTCCTTGGAACTATGGCATCGCCGTCTCGGACACTTAAGTTTCAAAGGTATGTTAACTCTTCGTGATTCTTTGGCCAATGGTATTCACTTTTCAAATGGTGATTTGACTTCTTGTCAACCTTGCATTGAAGGAAAGCAGAAGAGCAAATCATTTCCACGTGGTCAGGCACATAGAAGCGTGACTAAATTAGATCTGATTCATACAGATATTTGTGGACCTATGTCAGTCAAGAGTTGGAGTGGTTGTAGATATTTCATTACTTTTACTGATGATTTTACGCGAAAATCGTTTATATATTTTATTGATCGTAAGGATCAAACGACAGTTCTAAATACATTTATAGAATTCAACTAAATAATCATGTCTACGGCCATGAATAGAATTAAACCGCGCGGCCTATCTCTTTCATTTTTTAATGCTAGGAATCTATATACACAGCGCGATCTAGTAGCTGCCTTTTTACGCGACAGGCAAATAGATATCTTCCACGATATCTTGTACGAACAGGAAACGTTATTAAAACCGAAAATGCGCAACCCCGCGATCGCGAACTATAAAATAGTTAGAAACGACCGTGCCACCCGCGGGGGTGGCTCGTTGATCTATTATAGGCGCTCACTCTACTGCGTACCGTTAGATCCACCCGCTCTATCCAATATGGAAGTGTCAGTGTGTAGACTAGGGATGACCGGCCATCCATCCGTCACAATAGTATCCGCGTATCTTTCGCCGAATAAAGTCTTATTAAAAACCGACCTAGAAGCACTATTCGAACTAGGAGACTCCGTCATTATAGCGGGGGACCTCAACAGCGGACACGTCATCTGGAACAACTATCAACACCAAATCAACACTACTTCGTGGAACATGCCACCCACGTAGTACCCGCACCCGGGAGCCTCTAGTCCGAGACGCGTGTTCATTTTACTGTGACATCACCGGATAGGTGCCTTTAGTAGTACAATGAAACATAGGCATAATATATAATAACTTCTTACTGATTTATTCTTTATAACATCACTAATATACATAAAAAATATAAAAATTACTTATTTTCCGCTTCGTGGATTATTTTTATAGCCAATATAAAGTCGACATAAAATAATATTTGTTGCAGGAAGTCAGTTTTAGAATACGACCTCATCTCGGTCAACGATAACTCTCCGACAGTAAACCCAACACGAAGAGGCCATAAAATTCTAATTCAAAACGCCTGATACACGTCATCTGCTGGCACCCTACTAATTCCTCACCCTCGACGGACGGTAGAAGGCAGATCACTGAATAGAAAAAAGCCACACGGGGCAACATAATTCGCCAGTAGGATTCTTTACCTTCCTAGAATTTACAACAATACATTTATTGTTAAGCAATTTCAATAGTTTCACTAATATGAGTATACTGTACATTGCCTACTAAGAATTATATCGGTTAAGTATTTAGTATAAGATATTTGAGTTTAGATTATTAATAATTATTTGCATACCTTTGTGATTGGTTGTTAGTGCATTAATAATAATTCTCAGTATAGTAATTTCATAATTTTTGTAATCGGCGAGTAGGGAGGGTCGACGACCGCTTGGAGGCTGCTATTGCCAACATAGCGGATGCGTGTACGCCTTTCTCTAATTTTCTATCCTGCAGATGTTGAGTACTATTATAATAGTCTAGTATTTGAAAATTGTATAATAGACATAATATGGAAATATAGCGTTTCTTCTCTGTCTCTAATAGTTTACTTACGATGGAGACACAACCTTATATCGATATATATATATATTGGTATAAACTGACCTACCAGATTAGTTCATTGATAATTTTATTTGTTAAAAAGATTCGTTGGATAAAATGTATTTTAAGTCAGAAAAGTATTTGCTTGGCAATGGTCAAGACAATGCTAGGTAAAAGATTACTAACGGATAAGTGGATCACGAGTATTATATTTCCTTTGTTATTTAACTGTATATGGTTCTTGGGACAGACTGTGACCATCATTGTACTCATGAAAAGATGAAGTGAGGTTATACATATCTAGCAATTTTTATGTAACTACCACGAGACGAAATATGAATACTTCGTTATTATTTTTTAGGGAAGTTATGTTAAATGTTATAAAGAGGTAAAGTTTGTGACGTTGTAGGGGGTAATCTCAAACAAAAAAAAAACTCAGTAACTACTAGTTAGAATTGAAAAATTCTTTCAGTGTTATATAGCTAATTTATCGAGAAAGGCTATGGGCTATATATCATCACGCTAAGGCCAATAGGAGCGGAGCACCAATGAAGAATATTTCATAATCGGTTTTTTTTACTTTTGAGAGCTTCCGCTGCGTGTTTGTTAGCCCAAAGTAATTGTTCCAAACTGACGAAGTCGCGGGCAGAAGCTAGTTACGTAATAAAGATCTTTATACTTTAAAAAAAAATTGTAACGAATCAAGACAATAGTTGCGATTATATATCGACGGTAGAAAGCGGAAATGTTATAACTTGCATTTTGGGCTAACGAGGGTAAAATATGCATTTTTTTAAATAAAATAGATACTACTTTGTTTATGTGTCAATGAGATTTGGAATTACTTGCTATATAAGTACATGCCAATTTTCACTTTCTATTTCTATAAATATAATATGAGTTATGAATTTTTGGAATCTTTTTTTTGGCTCTAGTGTTAAGTTGGGTTTTTTAAGTTACAACAATTCCGCTTTCTATATGCATGTATAGATAAGTTATCTGATAAACAGTTTGAAGTTCTCTCACTCATCCACCTATTGATGAAGATTTTGAAGTGAAAGTTTCTTTAGGAGCGTTCATTGGTATTTTGCCAGGAGATAAACTTATGATTTGACTTCATGACATGTTAGTGATGTTAGAGATGTGAAAACCATACTAATGTTAATTATTAATAATATCAATATACCAATTATAAAAATTTTATATTGTAATTTACACTGTAATTAATTTAAATTCCAAAGAACACAGTTATTCAGTTGTTTTGAGTTTTCACTTCTGTCGGCAGTCCTTATTATGATTGCCTCGATTTTCTTTATAAACCAATTTTTTCATTATTCTGTTTAAAAAAACAAAACAACAAAAAAAATGCCAAATAGTTATGTTCTGTATGTGTACGGTATGTTCAGTTTGAAACAAGCTACCCAAGGAAAAAGCATTTCTGTAATGATAAAGGATTTCTCTGAATTAGCTGTAAAGACCCTGTCAGGTTAATAACGTAGAGAGTTCGAGAAAAAAAATCTGAATTAGTACCGCTAAAAGGTAAAAACCTTATGTCCTTTATTCATCACATATTTTAGTATCGAAATACTCCATTTCACTTTTAAAAAAATACCAGTTATTGTGAAAATATAGTAATTATATTGTTAGTGTAACAAGTATGTAAGTAGATAAGTGTACAAGCAAATAATATTAGATAAGTATAGCTATTATACATAATTAGATAAATGCCGGTTTAATGTTAAATGCAAAAAAATATCAATGACATAGCAACACTAATAAGTTGGAAGAAATATGAATATTCGTTCTAACAATTGTTTATAGGAATATTAAATTATTAGGGCACTTTTTGTTTAGACGACTTGAGTCGGCGTGCTATTGTACCGTTGTTACACCGATTTATTAGCGGATGTTCTATGACAGCCGGACGATAGCAGTAAGACCTAAAATGCCTAATTCGGAGTGCGATACGATCGTTAGTTTAGTGAAGTCCATCAATACCTGCATTCGGTCGAGCCATGGATTCAGACAAGGAAAGGTTAACGTTGGTTCTGCTCTTATAAAAAAATTGTCTACAGAAATAAGTAATTGCCTGGATAAATCTTTTCATTCGTATTTTTATTTTTAAAATTTGTATTAATATATTACATATATTTTCCCGTCTTCTATTCTATATAAAATTAAAATAATCATCATATTTTGAGTTGCATACAGCGTGCCGGACCTGCATTTCGTCTATATTTTTTAAAATTGTTGTATCATGTTTAAGTTATGTCATGTGTAAGAAAGTAAGGAAAGTTATTTATTTTACAACATGCAAAACTCGATATGCAAAGCAAATCAAAAACGAGGCACATCGCGATCGCGGTCTTGCCGTCACATCAACGGGCGTGCGCCGGACTGCTATTAGCCGTTCTCGATTCGACACATTTTGTATCAAACACATAACCGCCCAGATCTCGAAAAGTTTGGTTGAAATAAATTGTTTATTTAATAAATAGTTTTAATTTTCATTCTAAAAAAATATTCAAAAATGATAATTTTTTAAAACTGCTTCAGGGTTTAATTGTAATATAATCTAATTAAAATAATTAGATTTCAATTTCATCACCAAGTGATAAATCACTTGTCGTGATCGTACCCACTTATGTACAGTCTTTGATTATCTAACCCCCATAAATTATTTTTCTTAAATGTATTTAAGTAATGTACATATTTCGTCCAATTACCCTTTTAGTATATGTATAGGTTATATTTATAGATATATATGTATAGTAGAAGTGAAATAAACATATATATGAATGTGATATATATGTATGTAAAACATACTATATGTTATACCGGCGTATATACATTACCATATCAGATTTCGCGTGAATCCCATACAAACGATAGACAGACAGACAAAAATTCTAAAAAGGTTATAAATGTGTGTTTTGTCATTGATTATCAGGCTTCCAAAGTATTTTTCCCTAAATATATTTAATGTACAGATTTCGTCTCGTTATTCTTTTATTATATGTATAGATATCACTTTGTAAACAATTGTGATTCCACTGCATATAAAGCTACTTCTATCTATTCTAGGTATATATACATCTAGACCTAAATGATCAGACCTAAGTCTAGTCTAATATTTATAAAATGTTTTTATGCAAATACAGACTACGTAGAAGAATTACAACTATTGAAACAACAGACCTTTATTGATCTAATATATACGTATCATCATCATATATATTAATACATGAAGCCTAATCTTTGTATCCCTTTTTACCGGAATTGGGCGAACGGATGAACGTGAAACTTGGCATAGTTAAAGTTTATATGGAGGAGAAGTGCAGAAAGCTATTTATTTTATATAAAATGCATTAGAAGTACATGAAATTAATTAAAATATGCATTACTCACACTACTGCTTCAATTTTACACAACATATACACACATGTAAATAAAAAAGACATTTTGACATCTGTCGATAAAGGACTTCAAAAAAGGTTGTGAAGGAGGTTGCTATGCCCGACTGTTTGTATTATTTCACTCTTACGTTCGAATTACCCTTTTTCATTCTACATTCAACAATTATACTATGACATACAACTATTATTATAATATTTATCCCTTTAAAAAATCAATGAACTATGGTCAAATGTCTACCACTGGACGCCCACTAGTATATATTAATACGTGAAGCATAAACTATGTATCCCTTTTTAACGGAATTGGGCGAACGGACGAACGTGAAATTTGGCATAGTTAAAGTTTATATGGAGGAGAAGTGCAGAAAGCTATTTATTTTATATAAAATGCATTAGAAGTATATTAAATTAATTAAAATATGCATTACTCACACTACTGCTTCAATTTTACACAACATATACACACATGTAAATAAAAAGACATTTTGACATCTGTCAATAAAGGACTTCAAAAAAGGTTGTGAAGGAGGTTGCTATGCTCGACTGTATGTATTATTTTACTCTTACGTTCCAATTACCCTTTTTCATTCTACATTCAACAATGATATTAACCCTAATAAAATTCAAACTTAAAAAAATCAATGAACTATGGTCGAATGTCGACCATTGGGCGCACCCACTAGTAACATTTAAATTGGACGGTTTAATTAATCATTGTGTACAAGTAATATGAATCTTATAAATTTAAATACTCAGTACGTACTTAATATTAAAATTAGATAATTCGCGTTCATAAATTGTCGGCGACTTCATGTGAGACATAAATTATATTATTATGTAAATAATGGCATATTTAACAATAGCGACAATGGATGACTGTGTAATTCAAGTGTGTTTGTACATATTTTTCACTCAAAAAAATATAATAAATTAACGTGCGGAAACACATGTTTTATTGCAATGGTACCTATTTTTTATTTCCTTATTATTTAGCTCATTCTATTTTATATTTAAAACATATAAACGTATAAAGTTACAATATTTAATGTTCCATGTAAGTACACGTTCATATAATCTACATTTAATCGAAAATATAAAGTACTAATAAATTTCGAAACCTAAGTAAGGTCCAGTTAGATCGATTATAACATTGTTACAAGCAGTGGCAATAAACCTTACTATAGAGAGCGGTCGCGGATTTGAGCGCCGCATATAACTAACTTTAATATGACGAGCATAACTAAACGCAGTTAAAGTCATGCGCTTGGTTGTTAAATGTCTTAGTTACTAAAATACGATTTATACTTAGTTTGAAATTAAACGACAATGTAAATAATTAATTATCATCATGTTCTTACCCTAATCCCACCACAGCACAACACGTTCTCCCTTTCCACTCTCGTCTATCAGATGTCATCTCAGTATTCACAACTATTACACACATATCATTTTCCACACTGTCCATCTATAATATATATACCTTTTTCGGTCTTCCTCTGCTCCTATATTCATCCACCATCATACTCAAAACATTTCTAGTTACATGGTTTCACCTTTCCTCATGATATGCCCATACCATGCTAACCTATTACTCCTCAACTTCTCTGTCACTGGTACTATTTTTAAATTTCCTCTGCCATACTCATTCGTAATAATAAATGTGACATATGAGTAATTGTATCCTCATATTCTTTTTTATTTTATTTATTATGATGGCTCATAGAACTGAGGTCTTGCAGATAATTTAGACTTTGATTATTTATAAATATTTTAGCCTTTATACAAAATTTATTTGCTAAGTAGTATCTTCTCAAATGAAGTTATTCAATACATAATTCGCATTCCATCACATGTATCACATGTGAGTTTTTGCACTGCTACCATAAAAATAGCATCCATAGTCAATTCGGCTTCGAATCAGGTTTATATTTTACGTAAGTGTTTAGGATGAATAACACAGGAATTACCACAAAGTGCTTTTAATAAATTGAAATATTTAGTTAACTGTTTCATTTATATGTCTATTCCAAAGTAAAGACCTATCCAGCCACATACCTAATTATTTTACACAATTAATACGGGCCATGGGACTGTCATTGATTAGAATATTTACTTCTTGTCTTCTATATCCTCTACTAAAAACACAAAAGTTAGATTTACCACTTGATAGTTCCAGTCCGAGTGGGGATAATGAATTAACAATAACAGAAAGTGCATCTCGAATAAAGTTTGAGCTGATATTTAAATTTTTGTTACTGATGTATAGTACAAAGTCGTCAGCATATTGTCGCATATTTAGGTTTTGCATTCATTGCTTAATTTCAAAGTTACTATATTGAAAAGAAGGGGTGAAATAGGATCTCCCTGTGCCAAGCCGTTACTCGCCCATTTTTGCATTGCAGGTTCTCCCGACATTTTTTAAATTATCAAATGTCTTTCACTTAGACATTGCCAAAAATAATTACAAAATTTTGATCCAACATTTAATTCATCCAAAGTTCTAATAATTTCAGTAATGAATATATTATTATAGGCATTTTTTATATCCAAAACTAGCTAACCCGCGCAACTTCGTCTACGTAAAATCAGTTACTACCGGATTCTATTGTATTTCCAAACTTGAAAAATCTTAAAAACCTAGAACCCGATTGCAGCGACACCGACCGTTTTAAATTGTGAAACCAAACAGTTCTGCAACCCACTCAAACACATAGTGTCTTCTCAGTACCCTCTGGATAGCTTCTGTGCCACTCACGACCGCGCTCCACTTACTGTTCTCATAGGTCCAGCGGCAGCGACAACGAAATAATTTTACCAACTTATAGTTTTTATTTCACATTATCTTCTGACCAACTTCAGCAATTAACATGCTGTACAAAGTAAACTTTTTTTTTTTTTATGTCATAGGTGGCAAACGAATAGGTGGGTCACCTGCTGTTAAGTGATCACCACCATCCATACACACTAACAACGCCAAAATTTTTTTATCTCCATGAAATCTCCATTTTTATTTTTCTGTTAATGCTGAAAAGCTTCTTTTTATAGTTAATTTGTCTGCAATAACACAAAGAAAATGTTATCCAAAATCCATCAAGAATTTCATATACCACAAATTTATAACTTTTGTCACTGGATTACCCCTTGCGTCTTATGGGACAAAATTACTCTACATGTTACTTTATAATATTAATTAGCACTGTGTCATGTTTCGTTAAAATTGGTTCAGTACTTTCAGAGTGATATGCGGACACAGGAATATACAGAAAGACGGACAAAAATTCTAAATAAGATATTTTTGGCTCCTATATCGAAAGCCCACCCCGATTATAATTTTATATTTTATATGTATAAAGATTTTAAATAATAAGTTGAGAATTGTTTTTCTCGTTAAACTCATTAAGAGTTGAGAATATATAATATGAAAATGACCGCCAAATTGATCAAAAGTATAATAACATACAAACTACATACATTTATACCCAAAATATATACATTTCAATTATGTTCAAAAAAAGGCTGTTACGCGTAACTTATTCCTCTTTTAATTTAGTAAAAAAGTTTTGTTCAATGTAACACACTTACACAGTACAACACTACAAAAAAAATATTGTCAGAAAATACAAAAAAAAATCCTAATCACCTAGAGATATAAAATATACTTTACGACCTATTCACAAACCTACCAAATATTCATTAAAAATGTCAATAAAATCAGTCTAGCCGTTTCGGAGGAGTTCGAACACAAACTTAGAATAAAGATATGAATGTGCATGAAATGGTTAATGTAACTAAAGTATTTAAGTTGATGATTATTAATATTGTATCCGTCTAAATGGCTTTCAAATTGTACGCCACCTTTTTTTTGAAAATGTAATGAGTATAGTGGGTTACAATTAAAAAATGCCTTCACAGTCTTCTTTGTAGATCTATGGAAGGGGAATATCCCAACATACATTATTTTGTTATATTTCAAAAGGATTAGGCAGCGTTTTCGATGAAAACTCCTAGGCAGCTTAACTTTTTCCGACATGTCCAACAATTATCGTTATATTCAAAACCCAACCCAATACGTCTAAATAGCTTTAGAATTGTATGTTACCTTTTTTTAGAACATTAGATATATCACAGACTTTTTTGTAGATCTATATTGTCTCTGTTGTTTCATTATTTACACCTGGCTAAAAAGAAAAAGAAAAATGTATCATGTCATTGTCATTATATTAAGTCGTCAATACATTTTGCAATGGGCGTCACTTTCTTTTATACATACAAAAGTAAACCTTATTACATTTACCCAACATATATTGTTATATCTCAAAAGGATTAGGCAGCCTTTCGATGAAAACTCCCAGACGGTTTGAATTTTTCCGACTTGTCCAACAATTATCGTTATATTTCAACCAATCTATATAAAACCTTGACAAATTTATATACTAAAACGTTCCTCATGAATTACTTTATCCACTGGTGAAAACCGTATGAAGATCCGTTCAGTAGTTTTTGAGTTTATCGCGAACAGACAGACAGACAGACGCGGCAGGGGACTTTGTTTTATACTATGTAATTTTATATAATAAAACGTTCCTCATGAATTACTCTTCGCGAACAGACAGACAGACAGGCGCGGCAGGGGCCTTTGTTTTATACTATGTAATGATGATGAAGTATACTAGAGTAGGGATATTCTTAGGAAAACCTATATGGATGTAACTAATTAACCTAGAAAGATGATTACTCCTTTCTAAAATCAACTGTGTTTGACGAAAAAATTAATCTCGTCTCTATAAATCATTCAAGTCGTTTTCCTAACAAAGTATGAAATTTTTTGCATAGACATGATAAAAGAGAATCTAAGTTTGGTGCTATTATTGTTATTATATGATATGCTCGATTTTGGAATTGGAATGATAGTATGTCACGCCACTGCTTTGCAACGTAATTGCAGTTCAAAATATGATTCTATAGATTCAATAGATATTTTTACCAATTTCTGGAACATTATATATCATGGAAAAGGTGATGCCATCATTATACCCCGGAGATGTAACTTTTTTCATAATATTTTCCAGTTCTTGTAAAGAAAAATCTTTTTCAAGTACATTATCCACTGAATGCAAGTTTGCGGGAGAATATAATTCGTAATCAGGCGCTAGGGAAGTTAAAAATTCATATTTTTTCGTAATCACTGCGTTGGTTAGCTACTTTTTTATAACCTTTTATCCAACGTATTTTATTCCACATATCTGACACAGAAACGGATTCACTTAATTCTTTACAAAAGCTATTCCAACTATTCGATTTTGTCTGGTTTATAAGAGTTTAAGCTTCGTTAACTTTTGCTTCGAGCTTTTCAAGATTTTCTGACGAAGGATTACGCCGAAATATTTTCAACGCTAATCTACGCTTAGCTACTGCCTCCGATAATATTGTACTCCAATATGACTTAGGCTTAAATTTTGTTTCAGGACTATAACAAGCATTTGATATGGGGAATAGAATGATCAGCAGCACTATTAATTAGACTATAAGTATATTATCTATATATCTGAATACTAATAGCGTCGTTTTCTATTGTAGGTTAATTATTAAGAGATTGCAATAAACATATACGATACTTATGCCAATTAGCTTTTTATCCTGACCTGAGAGCTACTAGGACATTTTATGGACATAATAATAATAGTAATAAGGTGATCACTGCTCATTGCTCACCCTCCAATCAAAATTAATTGTAATATCTGTTGAAACAAAAGAAATATCCTTTTGATAAAGAAACTAAAGAAACAAGCTTTTGCTCGCGGCTTCGTCCATGTTAACGTATATTCGGTGTATCTCTATGGAAAAATATTGTTTTAGTATTTAAAAATATTGTGTAAGATCTGTTCTTCTTCTTATTTTCTTAAGAACTTCTGACAATGTATATGGATTGGACAATGTTTATGATGGTCGGTTAAGTTGTTAAGCCGTGAAAGTGTAACAAAAAAACGAAAAAATAAAAGAAACAAGTTCACTTTCGTATTTATAACATTACTTAGGATGACAACGTATATTTTTTTACTTAATCGATGTTAAATGTTCTTTCTCTTTAGATTGTGTACATTAAATTTTGCATAGATATCGATTAAATCGTGAAATAGAACATAACATACTTTTAATGAGATTATTGATATGATTTTTATATCCAATACAAAATATAAAACGTAGATACATAAATAATCATTATAATATTTTTATTACCTATATCACATGTGCATAAGCATTCATTCAATTACTCACTCTCACTCACTCAACTCACTTTCATATCTAATATATTCGTTAGGAATCGCTATCTGATATTATTATAGTTTACTTAAATTTTGAAATGATTAGGTAATATTATGTTCAGAACGTAAGAAATGTCATTTGTTAGGTAGCAATAAACTAAAATTATCTACAACACACTAAATACAGCTCAGGGCGGCACGTGTTTTATTTCAAGATAATTTTAGATCTCATTGTGATATTTTAACCCAGTTTTATGACAGTGAATATCTCGTAGTCTCTGCGAAGACTATATTTACCAACAGGTGAATTTCCGTAACTTTACTAATTTTAAATGCTTAGATATGAATAGTCCTGTAGTTTGGTCGCAAGGTCTAAGGTCTAAGGTCTCAAAATTTGCGATTAATAGATGTGAAAACCGGGCTAACGTTAATAATTTCAACAGATACAAATTATGAAATTTAAAAATTAATAATTCAGACTATAAATCATTTAAAAATTCAAAAGTGAACATAGTTATCCCATTGTTTTGAATTTTCCCTTTTATCGACAGTCCTTATGACTGCGTCGACATTTTTTAATGCCCAATTAGCGGGCGGGGCATTAGTAAAATAATATAAAGAAGTATTTTTATATATTATATAAGGAATTAAAGCTTTAAAATTTTACTTTTACCCTATATAATTATAACAAGAACTATTAAATTTAAAAAAAATGTTTCCACTTCATGCTTATTACAGAATCAAGGGCTCATAATATTAGGATAATTATTGGTTATTTTTATTGAATATCAGTCATCTGCTACATGGATAGTTGTGTAAAAAAAAGAAAACATCAATGCCCAATAAGTTTATTAGATACATATATAAAAATAATAAAAGCCGGTTAATCTTGATCTTCTAGTTTCCCGTATTTGTTAAATTCAGAGTTGTTACATGCATTTGTTTTAGTTAATCTGAAAAAGAAAACATTTTTATTATATATTCTTTGGTACGTTGACATTACTATTGTCGTGTAACTACAAGCTGATTAAAACCAAATACCAAAGAAACACAAAAGAAAAACGAAAAAAGATTACACGAGAAGCATAAATAAGTTTAGCCTACAATTACATATTAAGCTATTTTTTTTAAACCCAAAGTATAACACACTTCATTTGACTGTCAAGTCACGGAAGTGATCATTTATACTAATTCAAATACTAATTTCTTTAGTATATAATGCCATACGCAAGGTTGAATAAATGGCGTTTAAAAAAACAAGTCCAACAATCCCACACAGCGTTTAACAATAGAACCACGTTGAAGTTGTTATAAAAAGCATTGATCAGGAAATATAATAATTATTCCCAATTAAGCAAAGTATTGTACTATTGTATAAACTTCAGTTAATTCATATGAATAATATATATATATATATATAATAATATATATATATACATTGGAAATCTAATTCCAAGTACTTATTGATATGTTTCAATAACTACACTTCACAGAAAATTCCATATTTTAACGTGGAAACATCTTGTAAATTGTAACCTAAAAATGACCATCAAGGATCAAAATGATTATACTACAATAAACATGTAGATAATGCCTACATGTTCGCAATATTGAAATAGTCAGTTTAAGCACAAAGATAAACTTTTTTAAACCTTACTTATATTTCGATATACGTAGGAGTAAACTCTTGAACCATCCCAACACATAAGTTCTCCGATATAAGGGCTATTCAATATCACAGTTTTACTAGGGAGTTCGCTGCAGTCAGTTACTTCGGAATCCGTTTCTGTAAGTATTAAATGTTATTATAACGAAAATCAAAATCAAAATATCCTTCATTCAATTTAGGTCCCGAGAAGATGCTTATGAACGTCAAAGCTACCACCGGTTCGGAAAACAACCCAGTCATCGAGAAGAATCGGCAAGAATCTCGATCTGGTTTATCTCTTCATGTTATATAATTTTACAAAACATAAATAGTTAAATTCGTTATTATTGGATGCATAAAGAGGGGTGTCATTTCCTGACGTCACAATCGTTCACATATTGATCCACCCTATAGTAGCCTTTAGATATTAAAACCTGCTTGACATGATTCTTGAACTCACTATCCGGCGAATCAGTAATGTGTTTTGGGACTTTGTTATAAAACCTAATAAAAGGAAGTCGTCTGTCACGTCTCTCTGTCTGTTCGCGATAAACTCAAAAACTAATAAACGGATTTTCATGCGGTTTGAGCAGTAGATAAAGTGATTCCTGAGAAAGGTTTAGGTATATAATTTAGTGATTCCTGAGGAAGGTTAAGGTATATAATTTGTCAGTTCTTTTTTTATTATCAGGGTAGGTCTACGTCCGCCGTGCCTTCTAATTATTTATTATGGACACCCTTTTGTAAATTAGAAAACATCATACAATTGCCATAATGCTATATTGCCTTAAAATCTAATTAAAATTGCCACAATGCTATATATTTCTTTTCCCGGTGTCTTATATCAATCATAATACAGAAATAGAAACAGTAAAATTAATTTTAAGCTTCATATCCCCAGATTGTGGGACAATCGAGGAAACATAAAAATGAATCAAATCTAAAGAGATTGCCAAACGAGACATCGTAAAGATAAATAAGGGTCAGTATATATTATATGATTGTGAATATAACTTAGAAGACTATTAACGAATTATTTTTTTACGAGACGAAACATATCGAAATTACATCAAACAGAAAATAGAGGATTTAAATAATTTAATTTAATATTTTTCAATTACTAAATTATAATAAAGTTTAAATTATTTGATAAGGTTGTAGAAATGTGAACTTCCACCAAACACCACCATACCTAGTTAAAGATCAACATGTAAATTTCTACAAACCTGTATCTTCTTGTGCAACTCCAATAGTAAGGTGCATATAGCTGTACATATGTGATATATGAGGAGCTGGTTCGGTTTCGAATCCACTGCTGAAAACGTTAGTACTTGGAAGGAAAGCTTTGTTCAACATATTTACCTAAAATTGTATTAAAAAATGTTAGTACGTACCACCATATTTAACGAATATCAATGAAAATAATTACTACCACTAAATTGAATAGCTAGTTTTAATATGTTTACAAGTAGTTACAAATCCAGAAATAGGTACAAAGATTTTGATTTTTTATCACGCTTTTATTAAGCTTCACCTGTATGTATGTATGTAACCGACCCCTTTGAGCTCGATTTTGTCCTACTTTAACCGATCAGATTTAATTCAAACTTTGCACACCTGTCAAAGGTCGACGACAATGCAATAATGACCTCCAGATATCAGTAATTTTATCATTTTTTTGTCACTTTTTACAAAAATATACATTTATTTCTAATTTACACTATTCTTAATCCAAATTTATTAAATTTTATTTTCTGTTTTTTTGATGGATTTTTTATGAAAGCGTGTTTTTTTAGTGTTTTTAAACTATTATTTATTTACTATTACCCTATAAAATCTTATACACTATTTTTATGTCCACATAAATATAACTGAATATAACTTTTCCAGATAGCTTTTAGATCTGTTTTGTTTATTAATATAAACGGCTTTTATTGTCTAGTTATTGGATTAGAAATACACAAGGCGATGCACATGTATTTTAACGTTTTTGCTTTCATTTTATTTTCTTCAAATAACCAAAATCAAAATACTCTTTATTCAATTTAGGCCCTGAGAAGCCACTTATGAACGTCAAAATTGCCACCGGTTCGGAAAACAACCCAGTCATCGAGAAGAACCTCGATCTGGTTTATCTTTTCATAATAACTAACGTATTTTTTTATTATCACGACATAATAGACACATAAAGCTATATAAATTTTTAGTGGCTGCACAGAGAGAGGCTTCACTTCCAGACGTCGCTATCGTTCACATATTGATCCACCCTGTAATAACCTTTATGTATTAAGACCCGCTTGACATAACACTCGAGCCTACTATCCGTGACAAGATCCCACCCATCCCCGAGGCCCCGCGACTACAGTCGAACATTATTCAGATAAGACTGCGCAAAACATTGTTCTCTTATGAGTGCATAAACAACATTTAACAACGTTTACTCACCAGTTTAAGGCCTGGAACATAATCTTCGGCTCCGTCAAAGTCGCTTTTATTTGGAGCAGTAAGATTAAGCAAAATTGGTTCTAAGCTATTAAAGATTCTGGTGTATTCACTACGAATATAAAATATGGTTTCTTCCATGTTGTTCTTGTCTTTTGGGAAAATTAAGCGAATTTTAAAACCTCCTTTCAGGGGAAATTCTATAAACTTGAATTAAAATACATTAATTGTTAATTTAAATTAATAAAACAGAGTATAATGATTGACAAGATAAAATTAAATACCTCGCAATCAACAATTTCATCGTAATAATATCCCGCAACACCTTCAAAGCAAATTGCATCAATTGTGACATCGTTACCGTCGCTCCTATGGAAAACCATTGATTCTGTCTCTGAGGGTTGAAAAGATTTATCCCAATATACCTGTACAAAATCCAACAACACTGTTAAAAAAAATCAAACAATTAATTTAGTAATAATACGAACGTTACAAACACGTAGATGCATATTTTCATTAAAGATGGAATGGAAGACAGATGTTATGTCAAGTAAACTCCAAGTGTTCGATCGTCTCAGATTACTTTTAAAGGTCTAAAATCATTTTTTTTTTAATGTAATGTATATAGAAAATGATTAACTTCACAAAATTTTTTCATACTTTTTATACTATAACATTAGCTCTATGCAATCAAGAAATCGTTGAATCTTTGAGAAGATTAGGCGACAAAAAATATATTAGTAGACTATTTCTAAAAAAATATTGAAACAAGTTTTGTACTAAAAATACTAAGCGACAATGTTATAATATTGCGATACTATGATTGACGTTTGACTAAGAAGATGTTCATATGTTCACGTTGAGTTATAGATATATACCAGGTAAAAGGTTAAACGCTTGCAGAATTCTAGGATATGACCCTTCATGGTCACATTCAACATATAAAATAATAATATCAAATCAATTACTAATAAAGAACCAAGAAAAGCTACGTTAAAGTTTGCTCTAAGACTGCCAAAAGTATAAAGAAAATCATAAAAACCTAGGTGCAATGACCGATGTCTAAGTCGAGTCGAGTTAATAGTATTCAACAATACAACTGACAATAAACCCTTATTGTTTTGTTCCCGAAGTTCCCACGTTCACTTTCAAGTGAAAGTTAATTCATCCGATGGTCATTGCTACTGTGCTTTAACATAGACGCGTAGAGTATTGTATACTTTTTTTTTGTATTTCTCTAGGTAATTAGGTCAAATATTAAACACCTATTTTTTAATTGATTTAGAACAAGAATCGAGTGCAGAGTATCCTCCATAAATATTGCTACTATCTAAACATTCATCCTGTATATTAATACTTACTTTTACATGACTGCTAGTGGCCATAATTATACCTGAAGGATCTAGTGAATGTTCAGAACTCAGGAAATCATAGTCTAGGTTACAGCTTTCTTGTTTCATCTGTAAATATTATTATTTATAGTTTTTCTATTTACTACTGAACAATAACTATACATATTACTATGAGTGAGTAACATAATACATTGCATAAAACCATATACTATGTCGCATAACTATACCCGACAAGGAATATCATATTTTATTAATATACATAAATCATATTACCCAATTATTGAGATAATCAGACGTGGCACTAAAATCTTCGAAATCAGTATATACAATTTCGCCAAACGTGGAGGAAAATTTATTTTTAAAATCATCTGTACATTGTTGTGTATTGTCAGCCAAAATTAAATAATCGATTGTTGAAGTGTAGTTCTGCGCAATATCTGACTTGAAGTAGCTGGCTTGCTTAGACACAACCTGGTCCATCTGAAAAAAGTGCAACGAAATTAATTATTAAATTGTAAAAAGATCTTTGTAAAAATGATAAAACTATAACAAAGTATGTATTTAATTTTAATATGTTAAGAAATCACCATGATCACGACATACGATTTCGTTATTTAACGAGTTACCTATATTTAATCGGGTACATTCAATTGGTTATTTTTATAGTATAAAATTCTATAATTTCACTTACTTTTTACTCACCATTGTATGCAATTCTATACATAAATGTAATTTTTTTTAATACTTTAGTTTAATAACATTTATGAATGTGCCCATAATTATGAAAGTGGTCTAAATCATAATATTTGTCGAGATATTTAATGAATTGCATTTGAACGAATTAAAGATATTTTTACATTATACGACATTTGAATTTTAATTTTTTTCAGTTTTGATTAATGGTAATTTATTGTTAGTATGGAATTATGTCTGAATTTCATACGAAAATGTTGTTTTTAAAGCTTGAATTGTATTAGACCATTTACAAAATTAACTGAATGTCCTATAAATGATTTAAGGTTATAAAGAACGATGAGTTTTATTTGAAACAATAATTTTAATTAAATAATTCATGAACATTTATTTATTATTTATCATTTTGAGGTTTTAAGATTCTTCAAATGTTCCTGAAAAATTGGTGGGATGTATTGTAGTAAACCCATAATATCTTTATGTTGTCCTTCCGTTACTGGTCTAACGGAGTTGTATAATGGAAGTAATGTAATATTTCCGTATATTTTTGGTCCTCCTCTTTTAGGTGAAAGATCCAAAACGTGGAATTTAAAATATAATTTATACATTATTTGCTAGCACTAATTAGTTCCGAAGAACCCAACTGAATTATATTGTTAGATAAACAGGAATGAATTGGCGATTTTGTCATTATTCGACTATCATTTACTTTACCAGCTTATTATGTAGTTCAGAAATGCGTTAAAGAGAGCCACGCGCCATTTTCAAGTTATATTTGCATAAGTTCTCAAAATTGTTGACTTTGATCACTTTCATAATCAACACTAAATGAATTCCGTATAACATTGAAATTACAACAACTATCTAAAGGTACATTTTTAACGATATCGTAAAAATTACATTGAATAAATTTAGCTTGAAATAATGTGGTGTGAAATAAGTGATAAACTCATTTTTTTTTTAATTGTGACTTAGACCACTCTCATAATTATGGGCACAAATAATTATCAAAGTAGTAAACAAGGATATTTTTCGTTTTCACTTTCTACGTATAATTATTATTAAAAAAAACTTAATCTGAACTACAAACACTATTAATATGAAATTATATTTATATTATTAAAATTATTATTATTTATTACACCTACAGATTTTTTCATTCTTATAGATATATTCATTCACAAGAAGGTACATTTATTATTCTCATATGAAAATGTAATATAATGATTATTGAATCATAATAATAAAAAAGTGCAATTATCATAAAAAGCAGAGTTCAACATATTATTTTTTAATCTAAAATTGTTTTAGGTATGTAAATAGATAACTTTGTAAAATCAAATAGCTTATACTTTGCAAAAAAAACGCAAAGAGAATATGTTCTTCAAGATTTCTTAAACATTTAAGAGACTATTTATGATTGTCAATACATCTATAAGAGACTTGTAAATTGAGGAGGGGTTTATGAAGTTAAAATTTAATATTTCCGTACCTCATCGATACTATTTAAATTCATTATACGCAAAATTTGTGCACGCGTTGATTCATCTGCGAATGTTGCCATTTGTGAAAACAAAAAGTGAAGCGGAAATATAGACGACATTATATCGACTTCGCCAACAGTACGAATTTGATTCTGAAAATAAAAAAGTAATTGTACAAAAAACTAAACGTCACTTCAATGTTATCACCAAAGCTATATGTTACAATAATAAAATACGATAATTCGTAAGCATAACAGTGAGTCTCGTTATTTATATAACATTATATCAACAATTATATAAAAATATATTATAATTGAATATTTTAATTCAAACTCACGTATAAGCACATTCCCGTAAGATGATTGACACTTTTAATAAAATTATCCTCTGCTCCAGCTGTAGCATCATTTGTACTTGCTATAAGTTATAAAAAATGAATAGATGTGATACATATTACAGTTGATTTCATTTAATGTTTTAGTATTAATTACAAACATTCGTTTAACATATACAATTGAATAGTAGTTTACATACAATTTGCATACACCAACGTAGCTATTATTAGACATGGATCTGCACACTGGGGTGAAAAAGAGAAGGGAGAACATTACATGATCCAAAAATACGGATGGTAATTGAAGTGTAATACTCTAATATAGTATGGCTTATGGATATAAAACAACAATTATGAAGCATGAAGGTGAACCAAAGAATATACAAGTTTAATGCACTATAAAAAAATAAGGTATGGAAGCATTGTATATAGAATGATATTAGGGTAAAAGTTGAGAACATTGAGATGAGAGCTAATAGAAAAAAGGGGAACATAAAAACTTAAATAATAACGATACAACTTATGTGGAATAAGTATAAAAAGATAATAAGTACCTTCAATAACATAAATACAAAATTGTCTATATCTACTATATATATATATATAATATTAATCTAAAGTGTCTGTAAGATTTTTGTGAAAAAGTTTCGATACGATATATCATAGATTGAATCGAAGCGAAATATAATTAATCGGAACTATTTTATTTTCATGTACTTCTGATTTAAATATAATGAAAATCTTCAAATATCGCGCTATTTACCAGTACGAGTTCTACCGTGACATCAGTGCTGCAGAAACAACTCGAAGGATTAATAATGTCCATTAGGAAGCTACTACAAAAAGAAATGCTACATTTTTGGTTCCAACGTTTTCTTTTTGAAAATTTTGACCTACGGAACAAACCCCTTGAACGGCCGGAGACTCTAGACAACAATGACAAATTAAAGACGATTGTGGAGGCGAATCCATGAATAACTACGTCAAAGTTAGTGGTAGGCTTCGGTGTGAGCGATAAAATAATTTTAATTCTTATGAAATGGAAAAGTCGAAAATATCGAAAAATTGGTACCATATGAATTTACATTAATAAAGTTGGTATTAGTATATTAGTTGTTATACCCACGGTGTACCGTCCACTGCATGGTAGAGGTAGCCAGGAATCGAACCTGCTGTCTGACCTGCAAAACAGGCCCTGCGGCAGCCTGGCAAACCTGAAATTGCCAGGCTTCGTGCTACTATAGAGAGGAAATCTGTGTATACACAACCAGTGGCCTCCCCTCGTCAGGAGTGCTGTGTTACGTTACTCAACCGTTACAATAATGAAGAAATTTTGAATTGTATGAATCTTTTACGATATTTGGAAATGCTCATCACAGTGGTTGAACCCAAAAGGACTGGCCAAATTCTGTCCCAAGGAAAAATTGACGCAGAAAATGGTACTGGTGAAGGTTAAATGGATCAGTGCTAGTGTCATACACTACAGATCTCTAAGATCTGAACAGACGATTACGGCAGGCCTGTATTGTCAAGAATCGCAAACCATGATGGGAAAGCTAACCGTTAAACAACTGAAACTAGTCACTCTCTCCCTAGCGCACTGCTGCTTCACGACAACGCTACACCCTATACTTTACGAGAGATGGTCACTAAATTAGAGTAACTGGGGTTGGCATGTCTCCATCATCCCCCATACCCCCCGAATCTTGTACCGACAGATTACCACTTCAGAATTTGGACAATTTCTTGCAAGGAAAAAAAAATTCGATGAGGTACTCCAAACTACCGTCGAAGATTTTATTGTTTATCGTTCTCACGATTTTTTCAATAATCGAGTCAATGAACTACCTATAAAATGGCGAAAGTTAATGGTACGGTACATACTTCTATTGATTAAATATATCTTTTTATTTTTGCTTTTTCCATATTAAACACTAAATTCTTATTTTGATAAGGTGTTTTTTTTATTATCAGGGCGGGACAACGTCCGCCGGGCCCGCTAGTAAAGATATATTTATGATACACAGGTACTTACACAAAGATGAACGTATACAATTGATTTTTATGATCAAAACATTCAGTGATATTTAGTAGTAACTTAAAGCATGAATATTGTAATATCTTTTGATAATCTAATATATAAGAATATCGTGTCACAATGTTAGTGTTTGAACACCTCCAAAACAGACAGATTTTTATGAAATTTTAAACATATGTTTAATAGATACGAGATTAAGTCGTAAAGTATATTTTATACCTCTAGGTGATTTGGGAGTCCCTATCTAGATCCTTTTTTTTGACAATTTTTATTCTTTGTATATTTTTTAGTTCCCATCAAAAATACCTATTACCCCAAATTTTCACCTTCCTAACCCCACTCTACCATTTTGTATTCGCGATTTTATTATTTTTGTATGAACAATATCCATATAATTCAACGGTCGGATGTTGCTGAATGACAGATAGCTCTACGTCCGCCCCATCGAAATCTCTTCCAAATATGTCTAAATCATTTCACTAAGCCAGTAGGTATGTGTTTAACTGAGTCCCTGAATTGTATGGTTTCACAATTGGAAACGGTGGGAGTCGCTGTAATTGGATCTAAGTTTTTTAAGATTTTTCGAGTTTCGAAATACAATTGAAACCGGTAGGTAACCGATTTCACGCAGACGTAGTTGCGTGGATCAGCTAGTATAAATATAATTTTACGAAAAAAGTACGAAACCCATCAAGGTACAATTCATTTATATAACACAAGTGGCTAATATGAAGTAATCTACAATTACGATGTTAAATAATACAATATATAATGAAAATGTTCAATAAGAAAATTACTATAAAAAAAACTAAACAATACTCACGATATATATTTTCGAGGAAATATGCAACTAATCCCTTGTAATAAGCAGCTGTGGTCTGCTGGGCGCAAGCAACTTCTTGGTCACTTGCCCAAGCAAATGCCAAAAGCTTGGCCGAAATAGCTACAAATACCAACAACTTCAACATCTTGTTAAAGTTAAAGTCTCTTCTGAAATAGTGCCCCATTGCATCCTTTTTATAGGAAAACTGCTAGGCTACACAGCAGCTGAATCAATATAAATATTTTGTTCTTGGAAATTTTATATTACGGAAACATTTTAACAATTAACACAAGTGCAAGTTGTGTTAATTTTAAAATTTAAATTCGATGATATTGAGAAAAAACTATAATAATTTCTTCAGAATTAAGGATTCACTTAAACTTTGACATCGACGAATATGGGATAGTTTTTTGTTTCTACAAAAAAAGATTGTGTGGTTTTATGAAACCACGGAAAAAGCGAAACTTCACACGATAGACATTTAACTGATAATAGTCTATACACTGCACTCGTCGCAGTCTTCTCACACTCCTGTTATATGACAGGTGTGGGGGTAACCGTGCCAGGGTATGACCCTCTAACGGTCAAGGTTCGGCACCCTCTCTTAGGGGTGCGTCTAGTGGCGGAGGCTTGATGGCTTCCTTATGGTTTTCGGGGCGCGTCTCTGTTACTCACTCTCTGAACTGTGAGTGAGTGTGCGTGCGTGTAGTTTGATCAGTTTTCTACGAGCAGGGACGTCTGAGTTGTCTGTATCGGGCGGTCTTGTGTGAAGCGGCGCTATGTTCTGGAGGTGAACATGCGCCGATTTATCCGCTCTCCGAAACATGTTCGTGGCGAGGCTGCTTATAAAATTGTCTAGGCTCTCTACTCGCAGATCGCGAGCGATCGTCGCGTTCTTCACATAACGCGGAGCCCCGACGATCGTTCTTAGCGTCTGGCTTTGTTGGATTCGTAATCTGCGTTTACAAGTCTCTGATACGCAACCGAACCAAGCCGGGGCTGCGTACGTGAGACGTGATCTCACGTACGTCTTATAGAGACCTAGCTTCGTGCGGTATGGAAGTTTAGAGCAGAATACCGGGCACAGCACTCTCCTCGCCACTTTCGCCTGCGTGATGATGTCTTCAGTGTGTTTTTTAAAAGACAGTCCCCTGTCTAAGGTGACCCCGAGGTATTTAACCTCGTTCCTCCACTGTTAGGGAGGGTAGGGTTTATTGTGCGTTTCGACAAGGGTGTGGATCACCCTCGCAAGTTGCAGGGTGGTTGAATAGCCTTCTCTGAAACCATACTGCTCCCTCCGTAGTTCGATGTGGGTCTTCAGCATGCTCAGTACAACTCTCTCGAATATTTTCGAGAGAGTGCTGAGCAGCGTAATTGGTCTGTAGTTTTCTGCGAGTTTTAGGTTTTTGTCTCTCTTGGGTATCATCACGACTACTCCTTGTTTCCACTGATTAGGGAAGTGGCCGGTGCGGAAGATGCCATTGTATAATCGCGTCAGCGCCGCGACGGTCTTAAACGGTGCGTGACGTAGCATCGAGTTTGTTACTCCGTCGATTCCAGGGGCTTTCTTTGGCTTGAGTTTTTTAATTTCGCGCTGCACTGTGCGCGGAGACACGAAGGGGCCACAACGAAGTCATTCAATACCTGGACGCCAGAAGAACCGATATGGTAGATCTAGGCAGCGACAGCCCCTTCGTGTCTCCGCGCACAGTGCAGCGCGAAATTAAAAAACTCAAGCCAAAGAAAGCACCTGGAATCGACGGAGTAACAAACTCGATGCTACGTCACGCACCGTTTAAGACCGTCGCGGCGCTGACGCGATTATATAATGGCATCTTCCGCACCGGCCACTTCCCTAATCAGTGGAAACAAGGAGTAGTCGTGATGATACCCAAGAGAGACAAAAACCTAAAACTCGCAGAAAACTACAGACCAATTACGCTGCTCAGCACTCTCTCGAAAATATTCGAGAGAGTTGTACTGAGCATGCTGAAGACCCACATCATGATCTCAATTCACTTCATTTATCCGTAACAAATAAAAGGATTGTTTCCTTACTAAATGGCTAATGCTACAATTTTAAATGTAGAGATTTTTAAATTACTTCTAGGTTTCTACCTTAGGCCTCCGAACTTCTTGATCGAATTTCCGAACCCACATTTTTTTTATAAGGAAAATGAGCATTGAACATGACAACAAAATTAAACATCAAAAACAGTATTGTTACAGGTTTATTATGCTATAACAGACATAAATAAAATGTTATTATAATTGGAATATCATTTTTATTTGTGTCTGATATCGTATATTTTTGTTATACTGATTTTTAATTATTATTACCGTGATCACATAATAAAAATGATGGGAAATAAATACATAAAATTATTCATATTTTCTAGTTCTATTCTGTATAATATTTTAAAGTTTTCTAGATGTTACTTATAATATGTAGTACTTATAGTATGAAGAGAATTATTTTAAAACAAGATTGTCAACATTATATATAATATGCAAGACAATGAAACATCGATTACTATATTATGCTTTTTAAATAAATAAAAACGAAAATAAAATTATTTAATTAATTGAATGGATAAGGCTAATCAATCTTCGAGGCCAGGGATTCCTAAACTTTAAAGTTAACGGAACACCAACCATATACCTTTTATTTTTTGGATCCCCATATCAAATGATTACTAGTCAATATTGAAATTTATATAAGAACATTTTTTAAGGAAATGTGTAATATAAGTGAAACACGTTATTCTTCAATTAAAGTTTAAACGTGGAGAATGAAATTGTTTTACAGTTTTATTAATAATTGTTTTATAGTTCGGTATTATGTCCGACAACTGTATGCACATATCTGGGGTAGCATCCAATATTAACCTGTATTTGTTAATTGTATAAACAAACATAGTCTGAAAAGCCTGTTTCACAACGATACGAATGGGAGCAATGTTAAGATATCTAATAATAAATAATTTTGGTGGTATAATATTGTGGTATAATATATTTTATATATTATACCCTGATGGCTAATCTATGGAATCCCTAGGTTTCGCGGAACCCAGTTCGGAAAATCCTGTTCTAGGCACAATTTATCCGATGGCTTCGAGTCGCATTGATTTAAAAAACAATATATATATAGAGTATAATCCTATATAGTGGACTATGCAATATCGACACAAAACAATTATATATTTTATTTGATATAACGAAAATTGAACATTTACTCCCTCAGATATTTACTCAACGATGTCAACCCAGACTTACTGTATTACTTGCAGAAACAAAGCACATTGTGAAATAATGTCAGTAAAAGTACTCAATATGGAGAATAAATAAATACCGAATAGATTTCATCAAGTATCATGAATGTACATATAGTAAGAAATATTAAACTAAATATAAATATAACAAGAAGGTTCAAGGCGAAATAATTATTTGCCTCTAATCTCTAGGAACCACATTGGTTAGAGTCTCTACTAGTAGTTCGGTGAAGCTGTTAAGACCTTACGTGGTCAATAGCGTAGTCTGTTCGAAAAAGAGTCTCTACAGCCATTCCCAATCTAATTAACCCGCGACAGAAAGTAATACAGTCCAACATAGAGAAGTCCATAGATAAAATACTATATACTGAGAGAGCCCAGGTTCTGTCTGCAGTGCCGAGATTTACATAACGTACTCTGAGGCGAAGATTTTTACGGCTTCCGCAATCTTTATATTTTTATAGATAACGGCTTTGCAATATATCGATATCATGGCCATAATATATAATATGTCTATGATTTTATATAACTGCTAGATTATAATTATTGTTATATTTTGTGGTCTACTATTACGGGTAATTAGTGATGGTAATATTGGTAATTGGTATTTGGCAACATTGAGTTTCGATAAACGAGTGTTTCCGTTTTAAGTTTTAAAGTTTCATTTTACCTACCTAGTTGTTTTAGTATAATTACAATAATTTGTAATTTACTTCATTGTGCTTTTCTTTATTTTCGTTGTAGCACTTGAATTCGTCTTCATGAATTCGTCTACTAATTCCGATACTTTGGACGAGGAAGTGAAGGAACTTTTGCGAAATTATAAGTTTAAAAAAGCTTCTGCATACGAACCATGTACGCAAGATAACTATAAAGAATGTCTCATTGGACTAAGCGAGGTAGATTTGAACACTCTTATATTTTCATTATCATCTTTTGTTACCTTGGGAAACTTTCGTATCTTTAGAAAGAATTATAATCTCACAAAAACATTAACCGAACTTTCGAGTGGTATATTTTGAAATAGACGACTATAAAATTTTATTATATTGATTATCAAAGCTTACATATTACACTTATTTTGTCTGGTGATCGTAGAACGTTAGTACGATAAATGATCTAAACACATTTCTTTTTTTTTTCAGGAATTTGGATTACTGAACATACATTTTATTTTTAATCCATACATAGATATTGAAAACACTGAGCCTCCTGGCGGCTCTTCCTAGGGGACTTGTGGAGTAGTTTTTGCGTGGGATTTCTGTTGGGGGGTAGTATTCCCTTCGACGCTCGTTCGAGGGCTTTTTGGTCCTCGGGTAGCATGGCTTTCTTATCCATGATCGCTTCTTGCACCCTCAAGGCGAGGGCACACCAGCGACTCATTGTTTCTGATAAGAGATTTTTCTCTATCAGCTGTGCAACGATGATGAGATCTTTCTCATATGCGTTGAGTGCTAGGGTCGCTTGCGTGGCGCTCGGCACGCGGGCGGCCGATTGGCTCGTCGCTTGAGTTACGCGCATGGGCCTTTGCTCGGCTTCCGGTGAAGCCGGTTGTGGTCGGTGTTCCACGCAAGGTGGTCCAGTAGGGATAGCAGGGGTCTTCGATCGTGGGAGTTCGGTGTCAGTTTTCGTTGCCTTGGTTGTCGTTTGGCCCTTAGAAGGGCCTTTTTGCTGCGTGCCACTAGTGCTAGGTTGCATAGTGACACGGAGAATTCACACTTATACGCCGCGGTACAGCCCTGAGTGGCGCACGAGGCGCATCACCCGGCATTCACGTTAAGGGAATTCGTGTGATGTCGGCAGTTGCAATGATAGTTTGCAAATGTCGCAATCAGAGAGCGCGTTATGGACTCGTGTACTCGCGTCGGCGGCGTAGACGGTCCTATACACTGCACGGTCAGCTGCTGCGAACTATAGGCGCCGCCATATTGGCTCTGGCTGCTCTGACGAGCGCCTTTCACTTTATCCCTACTCCGCGGCCGACCATCACGCGACATGCAACACACAGCCAAAAAAGTTTGAGACGATGTAATAAAAGTTTCACTTTAAAAGTTCACCAAATAGGTTAACCTACATATGCAAATTGTAGCATATAGGGATATGGGAATTTTATTTGACCTACCATAGTAGTACGTCTACTCGTGACAAGCTCACGCACATGGCGATAAATTAATCATAGTTACTCTCTTTTCTTACTTACGGAATTAGGCAGTGTGTATCCTTAACGATGACGACTATCCATGTCATTGAAAATCTCCATTTGTCACAATATAACAAAAATATTTTTTTTTTCAAGGCATGTTTCCAATTCTTTACAAAAAATTCCAGATTGATTACGAAGATATAACAATAATAGTTATACTCTCGTGTTATATTGTACATGATACTTACGGGTAACTTCGATCATTTACAAAATAAAATATCGATCTGACTTAAGCATAGCTTAGTAACAATAATCTATACTAATATTATAAACAGGTATAATATATATATATATACTCGTATATATTTGTGAACTTGTGACGTTGTAGGTGGTAATCTCAGGAACTACTGGTCCGATTTGAAACACCAATAAAGAACATTTCAAAATCAGGGTTTCTTTTTCATTTTGAGAGCTTCCGCTGCGTTAGCGTTGGCCCAAAGTAACTATTCCACGCGGGTGAAGTCGCGGGCTGAAGCTATAAGCAATAAAATATATTTCAATAATTTTTAGAAATGTCTGTCTATCTGTCTGTTTGTTTGTATGAACAAGCATCACTGCTAAAGTACTGAGCTTACAATAAAACCACACAAAGAGAATCATAAAGCATATCTTCGAGAATAAATTTGACTTTGTTTTATTAAAATCGGTCCACTCTATTAAAAGTTATTGTAATTTTAATGACGACGCAGCGTAAGTATGAAAAAAAAATAGACAACTAAATGATACATTCGGACGACTTTATTATTCACAGTTTTTTACATAAGGTTCCACGCGGTCGAAGTCGCGGGCACAGCTAATCCTAAATATAATAGGTAATCACAATAACCTAATTCATAGTTTACCCGCAACTTTATATAGGAAACGAATGATATCATTATGTAAATAATTATCCATATTGTCTTGTAAATTAGTCTATTATGTTTTATACAATTAATACCACTGTTAAAATAGTCACAATTGATGTCATTTCGTCTGTATTTATTCTGTAACGAGTCAATATAAAATATATAACTTACAGAAAAATATGTTTTTTTGTAATTGTCTTACCTACAATATGCTTTTGTGTAAGGCGGTATTGTTTTATTATTTAAGTAATATTTCGTTTTCCGTCATAAACATCCATTATTACATTTTTTGGTATATGTGTACTTCTAAGAAGCGTTAGTTAAAATACTAGCTATAAAATTACAAAATCTATTCTCCTCTCCTCTATGCAAGTTCACTTTTATATCATGAATGTAAATATATACATTTGAATATACGAAACCAAACATAAATTATTGTACACTAGCTATTACCCGCGGCTCCACACACATTTCTTATATTCTATCAGAGATGTGTAAAATTATGAGAACATATACAATTACAGAAATGCTCTTTCATAAATATTTGTAATTACGTCTTGTTTTTTTTTCTCGAACTGACTACACTGTTGTCCTGGCAAGGCCTATACAATTTCATCGGACTACTCAGCCGATTTTATTTAGACAATTAGCTCAAGCTATCAACGGCAGTTAAAAAGAGCGACATGGATTTAACACTAGAAGTGATCACAAATTAACCATCCCATGTGTCAGGCTTAGTAACATCAGTAACAATTTTGTAGATAGTAGTGTTAGGTACTACAACAAAGTCCCGAAGCTTATTACAGATTTACTGGATAATAAGTGAATATAATCTGGAAATGATTCTTCTCTCTTTGCACCCACACAAACCCTTTACAAATACAGTGCGTTGTTAGAAATAAATACAGGTTTTTTTTTTTATGTCATCAGTGGCAAACGAACAGGTAGGTCACCTGCTGTTAAGTGATCACCACCGTCCAGGGACACTAACAACACCAGTGGAGTCGCAAGTGCGTTGCCACCCTTTTGGGGGAAGGAATTAGGGGTGGGAGAGGGAGAGGAGAAGAGGGGAGGGGAGGTGGGCCTCCGGCGCTCTCACTGACCGAACGAAACGCAACATTGCAAGCACTGTTACTTCACGTCGGTGTTTCTGTGAGAGGGTGATACTACCCCGGACGAGCCGACCCATTCATGCTGAAACCAGTAATAGTTTCAGCGTAGCTCTACCACCATTAAAGGGTCATTACCACCACCATTAATTGTTAAAGGGTCAGTAACATGCATGTGATGCTTTCGGTGTTACATCCATAGATTGCGACGTAAACAGCCTGTACGTTAGTTTATCACCATCATCCCATAAAACAATATAATAATATGATAAACCAGATTCAATTTCTTGCCGGATTTTCTCGATGAGTGCCTTATTTTCCGAATCACTGGTAGAGCATTGCCGTTCATAACTATCTCTTTTTCCTAAATTGAATAAGGTTTTTTTAATTTGATTTTGCGTAAATTTGTATTTTGTTTCGATTACACTGAAGCGATTGATGACTCAGAATAAAACATTTTAATATTTTTTATGGAAATGACACCCCTCTTTATGCATCCACTAAAAACGAATTTTACTACACACATCAAAAAAGTCTAAGCAACATTGGTGATATTACAAATTTTACCATTTATATTAATTAATTTCTAAGTATTTACTCAAACAAAGTGCGTAGGTAAGTAAACTTTTTTGTTATTAATGACATACTGCTGGTTGTAAAAAAAAATTAGATTATGTTTTGTTTTTTCATAAAATTCAAATGACTGCGAATTTGTTTGAATTTAAGTGCGTTTTAATTGCTACGTTTAGTCTTGATTTTATAATTTTACCAACCATTTAAATAAAGTTAGCGACAAAATTGAATTGTTAGATATTCTTTACGTCATCAAGCGACGTCATTTGATGGCAGATGAAATGCAAAGAGCTGTAGGGATGTTGCAAGCGGGAAGTAATCAATCTCAGGTATCTCGACATTTTGGCATTCATAGAAGTGTTATTTGTCGTCTTTGGCAGCGCTACAATAATACAGGAGAACCCGCTGAACAGTATCCAGGCCGTAAAAGGAGTACAACCACTCGGCAAGATCGGTACATACAACTGACTGCAAGACGCCAGCCGATTTTAACCGCTCGAGAGATAAGTTTGAGGCTACAAATTTCAAGTGGTGTTGATGTAAGTCCTCAAACTGTGCGAAATCGACTGCATGAGTACGGCCTACGAGCTCGATGCCCAATCAGGTGCCCACCGATACGATGTCCCGATGTCTATATGAATGGTGTAGAGAACGCATAACATGGACCCAGGAACAATGGGATAAAATTATGTTTTCAGATGAGTCACGATTCGGGTTTAAGCCTGATACAAGAAGGGTGCGAGTGTATCGTCGGCCCGGAAATACTGAAAGGCTCAGGTGCGTTCAGGAAGTTCATCCATACAGCGGCTCAACAGTTATGTTATGGGCGGGTATTATGAAGAACAGGCGAACTGAGCTCGTTTTTGTAAATGGAAACATGAATGCTGAAAATTACATTGAGGATATTCTCAGACCTTATGTCTACCCATTTGCACAAACCTTTGGCTCCGATTTTAGGTTAATGCATGACAATGCGCGTTCACATACAGCTCGGCGAACCAGTGAATACTTTGCAACGGAGAACATCCGGGTATTGCCCTGGCCTGCACAATCGCCAGATCTCAACCCCATCGAGCACGCATGGGACATGCTCCAGAGACGTGTTTTGAAGGACTTGGACGGAGCGACAACAACCCAACAGCTGAAGGATTTGCTACAATTCCATTGGGAGCGAATACCGCAAGATGACATAAACAGTCTCATTAATTCAATGAATAATCGTTGCCGACAAGTTCTGAATAGCAGAGGAGACCATACTTTGTATTAAATTGTTCTATTCTTTCACAATAAATAAATTTTCTTTAGAAATTTCATTTTGTAAGAAAAATGTTTAATTTCTTATGTATCTTAGTTTCTACAGTATATTCTAATATTGTTCATTTCTGTTATTAAAATAACTTACAAAGACAACAGCTGTTATTTTTACATCATAGAACCCTAAAGATATTATTTTAAAAATAAAATACTACGTTATAATGTGAAGAACCATCCTAAAATTTAAATTAGTACATGTTGCTTAGACTTTTTTGACGAGTGTATTATTTGCTAATCTAAAGTATACATCTTTTCGTACTTTTGTTATAAAATAGTGTCAAAATGGTTTAAATTTACTGGAATGTTGTTAAGATACTTTCACGTGCTCGAAGGTATCATTCATCTTCAAAAACTAGTATATAGTATCAGCAGTTTTTTTTTATTTGAGTAATTAAATTAGTAGTAATAATTGTACCTAATAAAACATTCTACTAACAAGTTTCTCTTTATTCTGTTGATATATTATATTTTATACTAAGTCATTCTATCCTAAAATACCACAAAGTTATTAAAAGTGGTTTCGAGGTTAAATATAAGGTGATTTATATTCAAAACTGCGAACGTCATAATAAACACTTATTACTTATGTCTTACTGAAAGTAATGTACAAAAATTGAAGGATCATTTTCTGTTCGCTTATTATGTTTATTGTGAAACGTGTAAAATGAATTATTAACGCTTCACTTTCACTTCTCGTTTAATATTTATAATTAGTAGATAATAATATCGTCTTGACGTCTTTTGTGTAATTATAAAAAACAATTTAATAAGTGCATTTGTTCAAACAAACACACAACATTAATATTCATATTGTACCAAGTTTGTGAAAAACATGATATCGCACCGAACCGTGTATAATTTTTTTTTTGAATCGCTATATAACTTAAATTACATAATACCTATTTTTAAGTTTTTCGAATTTCCTCTAATTCAAATATTCAACTCCATACAATATTGTTATATCAAGAATTTCGTTTCTAAAATAAAAATAATTCTTTTGTTTTTTTTTCGAACTGACTACGCCAATGGCATAGTAAGGCCAGCTTCACTGTACTATTAAGGCAAGCGTTTAAGGCACTTAGCCGATTTAATTTTGACAACGGCACACCTCGTTGAAGGTGGTAGAGCCACGCTAAAGCTATTACTGGTTTCAGCGTGAATGGGTCGGCTCGCCCGGGGTATAACCCTCTCACAGAAAACCGATGTGAAGTAACAGTGCTCGCATTTTTGCGTTTCGTTCAGTCAGTGACAGCGCCGGAGGGCCACCTCCCCTCCCATCCTCACTCCCCCTTCCCTTCCCCCTTTCTCCGCAAACACAGGCTGGCAACGTACTTGCGACTACCCTAGTGTAGCTAATATCTATGGAAGGCGGTGATCTAATAAAAAAAACCTCGTCATGGACTGTTACCTAGTTTATGCACTTTGAGACCTAACTGAGCTAACCTTATTTTTTTTAACGAGGGCAAAATCCTACATAGGATACACCTCACACTGCCGGGGGACAGCGTGAAGGTTATCTCGGACCCCTACCGACTAAAAACCCCTTGACCGCGTAGTAACGAGAATGTGGACCAGGGTGTGGGGTGACGACTAAACTCCACTGCCCTGGTCACGTGCTTGGGTCTCCAGTAATTGGTAGAAACGCGAACACGCTTCTCAGGAAGGGTTCTTCCTATGCCCCTCGCTTGGAGCGGCGGCAGAACGCCGTACTCTATCCACACGGGCCTTCATTTACCGGTGACGGACGCCCCTGCCTCCACCACCTAAAGGTTCGTTAGGGAGGCATGAGATGAAATATGCCTGCACCTCTCCATCGCCCACAGCGGGCTCTTCCGCACCGTATAGCTAGGGCGTCGGGCTATCTTTCCGCCTCCTCTTTTTGTCGGTTGACGGTCTCGGAAAAGGTGACCACAGCGTTCCATGCCCTTTCGCTGCCGACCATGGATAAGATCAAGGCCGGCAACGAGGGTCATTACCCACCACGGCAATCAGTTCGGCGCGTTCTATTACTCACGCAGGACACTCTTCCACCGTATGTTGTACGGTGTCTTCGTCACACCCGGCGCAGTGGTGACATCTCCCTCCCGGCGGTTTGGTGCAGGTACCAAAACAGCCGTATCCAGCAAGCACCTGCACCAACCGGAATGTCAGTGCCCCGTGCCTCCTGGTCACCCACTCCGCTAGGACAGGACGGACGGCTTCTATTGTCCTGAAACCCGCGTGGCGAATTTTTTTTTTACCGTGGGGAAATCCCTTATTGTTACACCACCCTCTCGGGGGAGAGGGTGGGTTATGTCCGACTCGCATGGACTAAAAGCCACGGTGTACGTCTTCCGCTATAGTTGGAGCGGCACGAGATCTCTATAGATTTCGTCGTGCTGTGTACACACCGGCCATCAGCTCCGTCCGCCGGACCTGTGCAATGGGAAGATGGCCCCTCCGACCCATCTTCCCTGGTCAGGTTACAGTGGGAGGAGGCAGTCAAATTGACGTCTCCTCCTGCCCGTCGTCCATTGGCGGAGACGACCACTTTGAGGGTCTTGCTCACGAACCCTCTACGCCGCCTCCTTCTGCGAGACGACCTCCTTGCAGAAGGAGGCCATAACGTTCCACGCATCCTCGCTACCGAGCATGGCCGCAACTACGCTCGGCAGCAAGAGATCGTGCCTTACCCCCGCAGCCAATGCGCGACGCTGCTCCTCCCACCCAGCAGCGAGTGTTTTGGATTTCTTTAAAATCGAATAACTTATCTCAATTTGACCATTAAAGCAATCTCGTTATAGCGTCGCCATTGCTTACATTTTTTTTGGATTGATTTGGATATGCAGAGAAACTTAGAATGAAGTGAGAATTTTAAAAAAATGTTCATAACATTTTTCTACTATTTTATAAATATAAACCCCTTTTTTAAGGAGTGAATTGGTGGTTGATCCTCTTTTTCTCTTGATTTTTGAACGTTTTTAAAATTTCGTTCATAACAATGAACAATAAATAGAACATTTTTAAATTTAAATTTAACTCATCTGCGCGACTATGTCGACTAAGTAATATACATATATAAAATTAAAAATGGCTTAAATGAATTTTGTATGATTTCCTAGAGAATATAGAAACAGGGACAGACAATAAGAAACAGAAGAAACATACAAACCTATGTGAAAAGAAACAGAAGCATTGAGCTCAGAGCTTACGTTTTTATTTCTAGTACATTCTGTTAAGATGCCGTGCACATCTCTGATGAGCTCACAACTCTGGCAGAATGGTAATGACCCTTTACGCATCGAAAAAACAAACTTTTAATGGAAGGCGTAATATGAACCAATAGATATATTAAGAGAAATATATTAAAAATATATAGGACAAAAATGTACCTAAAATAGAAGGTAAATTAATATTAAAATTGTATTTGTACAATACAAGCGTTACAATTCGTTGATCAATTGATTAAATTAACATTTTTGTAAACAAAATAAAATCAACGAAACGAAAAAAAAAACGGTCAGCAACAAGTCGACTCAGTATTTTAATGGTAAGAAATTGTGACCTTGCAGTGTGAAAATTGAATATTGTTTTTTCACAACGAATGACACAATCAGCATCTAATATTGCCTCTTGTCACTGTCAAACCTGCCTGTATCCGTCTTGGCATACTTTTTATTAAATTATCAATGAAACATTGTGGCATTCTTCAACAGGTTCTATTCTTCAACCAATGCAATTTTATCTTAATAAAAAACTGAATTGAAATCTTTTAATTAGTTAACACAATACTTATTGATTCTGAGGCACGAAGTTCGCTGGATCAGCTAGTTATTTATAAAAAATATCTTACATTTTTAATGTTGAAAACGTAACTAGTTTTTTTTTTAAGTTATATTTTTGTTATTAGTTTTTTAGCGTCTGAGAGACATTATCTTAAATGGCTCTCAAGCTCCTAGACTAAAACACACCTATAGGTGTTTGGCGACAGATTTGAGGATGATTGCTACTTAGGTAGGTATTAGAAAAAGCTTTGTCATCATGTCATGGATCCATCACGGTGTTTTTCTTAACCTAAAGTTCAGGCTCATTATTGATATTCTTAATATACTCGACTAATGCGCTGTTCGAATACTATCACTGAATAGTCATTGCTTCCACCGAGAAATATCGATAAAAATCACCATGCCAAAAAGTATTCATGTGACTCAAATTTATTATTTATTTTTAATTGAATACAGTTCACACGATGGTCATTAATTTTTATAATAAAATCACAGGTAACAACTCTGGTATTTAAATTTAATTATTAAAAGTCGTCAGAAAATAATCCTTCTAACGTGTTTTTATGTCATAACTGGCAAACGACCTTGTGGGTCACCTGATGTTAAGTGATCACTACCGTCCATAGACACTAACAGCACCGGGGTAGTCGAAAGTGCGTTGCCAGCCTGTGTTTGGGGGAAACGGAGTGAGGGGGAAGAAGAGAGGGGTAGGGAGGTGGGCATCTGGTGCTCTCACTGACCGAACGAAACGCAACAATACAAGCACTGTTACTTCACGTCGGTTTTCTATGAGAGGGTGGTACTACCACAGACGAGCCAACCCATTCATGCTGAAACCAATAATAGCTTCAACGTGGTTCTACAACTCTTAAATGTACTATTTAATACGTTTGGAATTGCAAGCTGATATACTACATTATAGAGTAGAACGTTTATAAAAAAACGAGTGTGCGGAACTGTTCAATTTTGTACTTTTTTACTGATTGGGTGTGAAAATATAAACGCTACTGAATAAAAATGTAATTTTTAAAATTTTTGTCGGCCTGTCTGTTTGTTCCGGTAAATCTTCGAAACATCATTGGCAGATAAAAAAAAATACGGCGCGTTACTTAGGCTACTTTAAATTAGATTTCAAATTTCAAAACGGTTGGACCAATTTCCACGGGACTTTCACTGACAGATAGCTGACCTTATAAAAAGTAATTTAAGTAATTTTATCTTAGACTAAATGTTAACCGTGGCTTCCCCTGCAGTGCTATCTACGAAACGGTTCGACCGTTTTTACGGAACTTTCATTGGCAGATAGCGGACATTATAAAAAGTAATTCACGCAATTTTAATTTATACTAGCTGTTAACCGTGGCTTCGCCCACAATACTATCTCCAAAACGGTTAGATCAATTTTCACGAAACTTTCACTGGCAGATAGCTGACTTTACAAAAAGTAATTTAGGGAATTTTAGTTTCTACTAGTCATTAAGCGTGGCTTCGCCCGTTGTGCTATCACCAAAACGGTTAGATCTATTTTCACGGGACTTACATTGGTAAATAGCGAGTCTTATAAAAAGTAATTGAGGTTATTATATTTTAGACTAGCTATTACCCGCGACTTTTTCTCCATAAATTTAGCAAGATTTCAAGTCATTCTTTATTTTTAATAAGACAAAAATAATCCGCTTATTGTTTACAGTCCGACATTATAAATAAATAATAATTGATAATAATCGACCTGTAGGCCGCCACCCGTGAAAGGTCGCTTGGCCCCACTGGTAGCGCGACCTCCTTAGAGGTCAATGTAGGCATTGGGTGGACGTGGGGAGGTTCGCCTCCTACGTTCGTCCTTAAGCCGGACCAAGGGGGGATGGGTCGGGGGGCCCGTATCTCCATTACACTGGTTCGGTCGTCTGGGAGACAGTCTACGCGTGCCAGGCTGTCTCTCTTTAGCGGGAGGCCCAAAATCTTCTTTCTGGGTCGGCCATCGGGGCGTCATACGGAGTGCTTCGTTATCCCTTGTCCCCCATCATGGTGGTTGCGGGCACCCATGGGGTTTTAGTCCGTGCGAGTCGGACATAACCCACTCTCTCCCCCGGGAGGGTGGTGTATCCAGTAGGATTTCCCCATATAAAAAAAAGGATTGGTTAGGTAGGGATAGGATTGTAGCGACTGTGTAGGTAGGTAGGTTTGGTAGGGTTAGGGATTGTAGGGTGGGGGAATGGGGGGGAAGCTGGTTAGGTAACCTCTAGCTTACCTACTTACTTTGTGGGTAGGCAAGTAAAGGGGATAGGTGGGCGTAGTGTTGTGTAGATAGGTAGAGTAGGGTTCACGAGAGTTGTGGCCATCGTGGAGCGCCTGGCCACGATGGCCACAACTCTCGTGGTCAGGCGCATCAGGAGGTTGGGCCTCAGGGTGGCCCTCGAGAAGACCGAGGCCCTACTCTTTCATGGGCTGCGGCGGGGGCCACCACCTGGGGCCCACATTGTGGTGGAGGGCGCCCGGATCAGGGCGGGGACCCAGATGAAATATCCGTGGCCGTCTCCGCCAAAGGAGGACAGGCAGAAGGAGAAGGCGCTTCACCCAACTCCTCCTGCCACCGTAGCCGGACCTGAGGGGATGGGCCGGAGGGCCCATCTCCTCATTGCACAGGTCCGGCGGACAGGGGGCAGCCGGTGTGTACCCGGTCTGTCCCTCTATAGGTAGGAGCCCGGCGGTCACCTTCCGCCGGGCGGACCGTGGGGGCGGCTCTACAAGGTTGATTAGCTTGAACGATCCCTTGCCGCCCCCACAAAACGGTCTGTCGGTACACCGTGGGGTTTTAGTCCGTGCGACTCGGACATAACCCACCCTCTCCCCCGGGAGGGTGGCGTATCCATAAGGGATTTCCC
>MU158948.1:118547-186293 GCA_015888305.1 Antheraea pernyi
TGGGGTGCGATGTCAGGAACCTCCACGTGGTGCACCCCGGGCAACGTCGACCGCTTCACGGTCGGCGGCTGATACCTGACGCGACTTTGGCTTTCTTTCCGGACTCCGATCCCTCCTCAAATGATGACACTGGCTTTCTAAACTGACTCTGCTTCTGCTTAACTCGATGACCCTCGCTTGCTTATGGATTCTGCTTCTTCCTTTTATGACGACCTTGGCTTGCTTACTGGACATCGATCTGGGTGTGGGTGTGCGCGGCGCATCCAGTATCGGGCTGGGGCGGATGAGGGCTCAATTTGAGCCACAACGGCCCAGTTCCGGATAGCGCCAGGCGGAGCTGGTGTTTTTATACCGGTTTCGGCGGTAACTTGACGTTAGAAAGGAGCTACAATGGAAGCACAAATTGAAATCTCATTACCCCAGGAGGGTACCACCCGCTCCGCGGGTGGAGAATCCCTCCCCGAGCCCCCAAGCTCGGGCTGCCCCTCGTTCTCTGGGGGGGCACAATCTTGTGTGATCCCATGATCTTGACCACGGCACCGATTAAGGACTCTGATTCTGCAAGCGATAGGGAACGTGTCTACAAACGCGTAGACAAGAACGGCGCTAAAAAGCGCGCGCGCAAGGATGCGCGCTCAGACTTGAACGCCGCCGCGGACCCCTCGAAGGTTCCTGCAGCGGGTAAAAGAAGGGCGCGTAACACCAAGCGCACGACCTCTTCCAAGCGCTCTGTACTTGGACAGGCTGACGGGTCCTACGACCGGGCTCTCTCCCGCTGTTCCACTCGGACAGCAACGGAAGAGAACGCACAGGAGGATGATGAGGAGCCCTGCATCCCGCAGCCTTCCCTGCAGAACTCTAAGCCTCCGGTGGTTAACCTGGAGGCTCTCGACGCAGAGCGATTGAAGACGCTGGCTCAGGGGCAGGTGAGTACCGTCCTGGAGGTGGCAAGCAAGTCGAGCAACTTGTCGGGGCGTTGTGTGAAGGACCTTAAGGTAGCTGCGCAGTCCCTCCAGGAGGTCGTAGAGATTCTGGCCCTGAGTACAGAGACAAAGGAGACTGGGCGCCTTCAGCGAGATACTCGCAACCTCCGGAGTCAGGTCGAGAATTTAAATGTGGAGATTCTCGCCTGGAAAAGGGAGGCCGCTGAAAAAAAGGCGATGCCAACTCCTCCTCCGCTGCCTCCCCCGGTGCAACCCCAGAAATGGGAGAACGCCTTAGCCGCGTCGGTCGCCATGCTTGAGCATTCCCTCCTAAATAGTTTTGGAGGGATGCTCAATGCTAGACTGGCCGGACTAGAAGATCGCCTTCTGCCGCCAAAGGTCGTGAGGCCTCAACTGGCGGCCGACCGAAGGAAGGTTGATGCTAGTCCTCCCAAAGCGGCGAAGAGGACACTGGAGCGCCGACCTGCCACAGTTGAAGCCAATACTGGGGAGGGCACTTCCTCGGGACCACCGGACCCGGAGGCGCATCAGGCTGAGGCCAAACTCGGCTGCAGTCTTGATAACGCTGCGGCAGGAGGCAGCTAACCAGAGCGTCACCTATGCAAACGTCCTTCAGAAGGCTAGAAAGGCGGTGTCGCTCCCCGAGTGAGGCATCGCTGAGCTGAAAGTCCGGACAAGCGCCACTGGGGCCAAGATGCTCCAGGTTCCCGGACTCCAACCTGCTGGCTACTAAAGTCAGGGCAGCGCTAGGCGGGTTGGCCACGGTGATGCGGCCGATAAAGCGAGCCGACATCAGGGTCTTCGGTATCGAAGACTCGGTGTTGTGGGACGAAGCAGTCGAGGCGATCGTCCAAGCCAGCGGTTGCGAGCTCAGCCAGTTGAGAGTGGGCGAGCTTCGCGCCCGGGGAGAGGGAACTAACTCTCTTTTCGTCTCCCTCCCTCTGGATGCAGCGCGGAAGCTGGTTGAGGCCGGTCGCCTCAGGATTGGCTGGAGCATGGCCCGAGTCGTGCACCTGGACAGCAGGCTGCTCAGCTTTAGGTCTAGTTATGGACTACATCCACAGCAGCTACCTTCAGGCTAATATAAACCACTCCGCCGCTGCCCAGGACCTCCTCCTACAGGCGGTGGCGGAGTGGGACATAGATATGGCTGTCGCCGCGGAGCCGTACCGCGTCCCGGACCAGCCTCACTGGGCTGGTGACGTGGACAGCGTCGTGGCTGTGTTGTCTGGGGTTGGATTGCCTCTTTCAGTCAAGAAGAGGGGCTCTGGGTTCGTGGCAGTCACTTCACGGGGTTTCGCGACCCTCGGGGTATACTTCTCCCCGAACCGACCCCTTATCGAGTTCGAGTCCTTTCTGGACTCGCTGGGGCCGGTCGTGAGGCGGCTCGAGCCGCTCCCCGTCGTCATAATGGGCGACTTTAACGCCAAGTCGAGGGCGTGGGGAGCGGCGGCCACGAATCCGCGTGGCGAGGCGCTTGAGGAGTGGGCGGCTCAACATGGGCTGTCCCTCCTCAACCGGGGGAACGCCCTCACGTGCGTGCGACAAGACGGGGGGTCCATCGTGGACGTATCCTTTGCTACCCCGTCAGTCGCACGACGTGTCCGGGGGTGGAGGGTGTTAGAGGAGGTGGAGACCCTATCGGACCACCGATACATTAGGTTCGAGGTCTCCACCTCCCATAATGAGCCGGCAACCCGCCCCCGGAGGGGCGCGAAGTTTCCCCGCTGGACGATGGGTCGTCTCGACCCGGAGTTAGCGGAAGAGGCGGCCATCGTCCAGGCCTGGGTCATGTCCCCCCCGGACGAAGATATCGACGCGTCCGCAGCCCGCCTCCGTGATGCTCTCACGGAGGTATGCGACGCGTCGATGCCGCGGAGCATGCACCGTCCAAGGAGGAGGGCGGTGTACTGGTGGTCGCACGAAATTGCGGAGCTTCGTGCGGCCTGCTCCGCGGCCCGGCGGCTGTACGGGCGCAGCCGCCGAAGGAGGACGAATAGGGACCTCGAGGAGGAGGCCCGGCTGTATGGCGACTACAGGACCTGCAGGAAAACACTGCAGGTCGCCATCAGCCGGGCCAAGGAGCGGGCATGGGAGGAGATGCTCCAGGAGCTGGAGAGGGATCCGTGGGGGCGCCCGTACAAGGTGGCCCGGAAGAAATTCCGCGGCCAGGCGCCCCCGGCAACGGAGACTCTTCAGCCGGAGGTGGTGGAGAGGGTCGTGGGTGCACTGTTCCCCGGCCCTCCGGAGCTCGCCCCTCCTCCCATGCCTCCTCCCCTGCCTCTTGCCCAGGTGACAGAGGAGGCGGCGATCGACCCTCCCCCAATTACGGACGAGGAGATGGGGAGGGCGATTGAGCGCCTCCGCACCGGACGAAAAGCGCCCGGCCCTGACGGGGTCTGGAGCCGGGTGCTGGCCGTGGCATTGGGCCATTTGGAGGGGTGGCTTCGAAAGCTGTTTGACCGCTATCTTGCGGTCGGGCAGTTCCCGAGGCCCTGAAAGACGGGGCGGCTTTGCCTGATCGCGAAGGAAGGTCACTCCCCGGACTGTGCGTCGTGCGCCGGCCCCTAGTGTTGCTGGACGACACCGGGAAGGCGCTCGAGAGGATCGTTGCCTCCCGGGTCGTCCAGCATCTTGAGGAAGTGGGGCCGAACGTGTCGGACGCGCAGTTCACCTAAGCCTTCCTCGTGAATCACTTTATCTACTGAAAAACGCATGAAGATTCGTACAGTAATTCTTTTAGTTTATCGCGAATAGACAGACAGACAGATGTGGCAGAAGACTTTGTTTAATAATATGTATAGAAGTATTACTATTGCAATATATTAATACGAAAAGTTTAGAAAATTAAGCCGTGAATCATTTTTATAAGTATATTTAATTGTTTTATGTAATCCATTAAGTTCGTGACTTTGTATATGGGTTGTTTGCAAAAGAGATAGATTATAAGTAGCTCCGCCGCGGCCATGCTCTCCAAAAGGCCTTACGCGTTTAAATGTTTGACTAGGAAAATTAAAAGCCGTGAGGTCGAGTGAAAGGTTCTTCTTAGTTTTATATGTTAAAATAAGAATTACTACGAGTCAGTTAATTCTTTTAGTGTTATAAATTTGTGAAGACACAGCACCCTGGACGGACGTTGGCGGTTCGAGCCCCATTTTAAGGGACTCGGACCGCGCATAGTTGGGGCGGCAGCGGCGCTCGGACGACTCCTCCCCAATACGGGGGGGCCGGGTGCCGCTTGCCGCCCCCTTTACATAGGGGTGGTGCGGTCCATAGCCGCCTACGGGGCACCGTTATGGGTGGACGCCCTCAGCGCCACCAATATTCGCGCGCTGCGTGCTGCGCAACGCACTGTGGCATTGAGGGTAATACGAGGTTACCGGACGGTGCCCCCGGCGGCGGCCATGGTACTGGCCGGTTCCCTTCCCTGGGATCTAGAGGCAGAGGTGCTTGCCGCCGTATATAATTATACGGCGGTGAAGAAACTAGCGGGGGAGCCCTGTGGCTCCTAGGGAAATAGAGCAGAGAAGGGGGAGAGAGAGGGAAGAAAGGGTTCAGAGGGATACACGATCGACGCTGTCCGCCCGGTCCTGCCGGAGTGGAATCAGAGGAAGTGGGGCTCCCTGACGTTCCATCTCGTGCAGGTGCTGACCGGGCACGGGTGCTTCGGTTGGTACCTGCACCGGATAGCTCGCAGGGAGCCGACCGCCGTATGCCACGAGTGCGGCGTTGAACCGGACACCGCGCAGCACACACTTTCTGAGTGTGCTGCGTGGGAGGAGCAGCGCCGCACTCTGGCTGATGTAGGTATAACAAATATATATTGACTTTGATTATTTTTTTGAAGTGAAAAAATTTTTTTAGGCGCGTTGAGCGGTATTTTTGGCAGGAGTTAAATTAACAACTTCGCATGATGACATGTTAGTAAGCGTGACCGATCGTATTGCACTCGCGTAAGACTAGCGACGCGTATTATACGGGCCTGTATACATCTAATTTTGATATTTTGTATTGAAATTACTGTATAAAAATGTGCATAATTATTGATTGGAGTGCCAATAGTTGTGAAAACCAGACTAGTGATAATAATTTCAATTTACAAATTATGAAATTAAAATATTGTTATTCCCACATGAATATTTCAAAAATTCAAAAGAGAACACAGTTATTTCATTGTTAAGAATTTTCACTTCTGTCGGCAGTCCTTATAACCTGGACTTTTTTTTGTAAATTTAATTAATTAAAAGTTACGATGTGTGGCGACTCCTCTGGTGTTGCTAGTGTCTATGGATGGTGGTGATTACTTAACATCAGGTGACACACCTGATGTTAAGTGGCCCTTAGGAGGGGACAACACTTGTTGGAGGAGCAAACGTAGTGTCGATTAGACATCCCCTGCTCCTCCGGCCAAAAGAGCGGGGCCTCGAGTTGCCATTGCACTGGTTCGGCGGGCTGTGAGGTAGTCTCGCATCCGGGCTGCCTCAGCCGGGTGTGGCGTGAAAGCGCCTGCCGCCAAGGGTGTCGCGGAGCTTACTCACGCTCCCCCGCGACACTCCCATAGTGCGGCGTACGGTTTACCGTAGAGTTTTAGTCTGTTAAAGTCGCCGCAAGGCACCGGCAGCTGCGTCCCAGCACGCAGTTGGCGGTCGACTCAGCTCAAACCCTCCCCCGGGGGCCTGACAGCCCATGATGGATTTTCTCTCCACGTTAAAAAAAAAAAGGCTAGCTCAGATAGGTCGCGAATTGCATGTATCAGGCAACAGCCCGAGCCGAGGTGTGCCGTGCACCCTTGAGCTAGTTGTCAAATAAAACCGGCTGAGTAGCTTAGTAGTCCGGTAAAGTTGTTAAGACCTTGCTAGGTAAATAGCGTAGTCAGTTCGAAAAAAAAAGGATTTCAGTCGTTATGGATTATGAATAATTAAATTATTTTTCGTTCCCCACGAAAAAAAAAAGGATACATTTACCCGATATGGTTAAAAAAAATCTTTATCTGAACACACACTGGAAATGTTTTTATTAACCGTATTCGAAAAAGGAGGTTACTACGTTCGGTTGTATGTATTTTTTTTTATATATATTAATCGATATCTCTGTCAATTATGAACCGATTTTAATGATTATTTTTTTATCAGAGGTGGTCCCATATAAATTTGAAGAAAATATTCAACCCCTAAGGGGGTGAAATATCGTTTATTTGATTTTCACCCACTTCGTCTCTACGTATTTTCGAGAAATTGAAACCGATTTATTATACCCATTAGAAAACAGATATATTTATGGATACTAAAAATGGAGAAATAAAACATTTTTACAAAATAATAAACCGCTTTTGACGTGAAACACAAATAAGGCACTAAAAAACGAAAAATAAGTGAATTATTAAATTAACCAAATTAAATAAAAAATATTGATATTCGCGCTACCTAATAATATATTTGAAGTCGATGCCATCCTCTCAACGGTCGTACCGTTGCTCTCTAGTTGGGGTGGCACGAGATCTCTGTAGGCCTTCATCGTGCTACCCCAGCGGCTAGCCATCCGTCAGACTAACGGACGGGCACCATCCCAATCAGGAGAAGTTCTCGCACACAATGACCGTGTCCTCTGTTCACCGGGCCTGTGCAATGGGAAGATGGGCCCCAACCCATATTATAGGATACCTATGTCAATTATAGTTATATCTATAACCGACTCCATAGTATATCGGTTATAATATATAGTACAGTTTATAATTTATCGGTTGCTGTTAACAAAAGAGTCATATCTCAATTGAATTTAATTTTAATTTCTGTGAATAATAATTTATCCAGTATCTGCATTATAACTGATATAATATGCAGTAGTTTGGGTTCAGGACATGTAGCATTATTAATAAATTGTATAAGAAGCCCACAGATAAAACGGTTACAAAAGATCTGAAAAGCAGAAAGGTGAAAATGAGTTACACAATAACATACAGTGAAAAATACGAACTTACACAACATACGGTGAATAATACCAATTTACATGAGAATACATAGTAGGTAAGACCATAATAAAAGCATATTTGTTTGCAAGTATATTATTATATTGACTCGATACAGAACAAATACAGACGAAAAGATGTTAAAAAGTCGTGTCGTCCATTGTTAATATTTTACAAAGAGGTATTAATTTTGTAAGACATAATATACTAATTTACAAGACAATATGGAACCTTATATACATATTGATATCGTTAATTTCCTTTATAATGTTACCGATAAACTACGAATTAGGTCATAATTCCTAATTATTTATTTTTGATTAGGTAGCAAAATCTAAAACATGAAAGGGCCCAATCATTTTAATAGGTGTAACTCATACATCTAATTGTTTTATTCTTGTTCTGTTCTTGCTTTTGTATAGCAATTACAATAATAATTATATAATTATTATTAATATAATTTCATTATTAATTATTATAATTATCATAGGGGGCAAACGAACAGGGTTACCTGATGTTAAGTGATCACCACCGTCCATAGTTGTTGCAACACCAGGGGAGTCGCAAGTGCGTTGCCAGCCTGTGTTTGGGGGTAGAGGAGAAGGGGGAGGGGAGATATATATGTATATTAAAGTAGAGTTTGTAAATAGGTAAATACTTTTTACAAGACGTTTTTACAAATACTTGGATTTCATCACCATCTAAATAAAAGCATTTCATACGTTCTCTAATTGGTTTATACCGTATAGTGCTAGGTACTATGAAAAAAATCTCAAGTAGTCATTTCTTAGTACCAGAAATAATCATTTGGGTGAATCGTATATGATACAAATCTGAACACGACGATGCCCAGATCTAAGTGAAGTTCTTAGTTCAGAGAAAGATAACAGGTTTTTTGCATTATTTTTTATTTTTTTAAGTAACACAACTTGTTCTTGACAATGCACTTGTGTTAATTATTTAAATGTTTCCGCAATAAGACTTTTCCAAGAACAAAACTTGTTATATTGATTTAGCTGTTGTATAACCTAGCAGTTTTCCTATAAAAAGGATACAACGAGGCTCTATTTCAGAAGAGACTCTAGCCTTAGCAAGATGTTGAAGTTGTTGGTATTTGTATCGATTTCGGCCAAGCTTGTGGCATTTGCTTGGGCAAGTGAACAAGAAGTTGCTTGCACCCAGGAGTCCACAGTTTCTTACTACAATGACTTCCTTCCATCTTTGCTCAATAATCTCTATCGTAAGTGTTGTTTTATAATTTTTTGAATAATGTCTAACAACTTTATACTGAATATTGGCGTTGTAGGTTATTCTAAACTAAACGGTTATATTTTATCGATCAATTTTACATTAATGAGAAGATTTTTTTTAGCTTATCTTTATTATTGTTATATATTTGTATGTAAGTATGTATGAGCAGTTCCATGTTGTATATATATTCATTTTGTTATTATAATGTTTATTTTATTCAAGGTTTTTCTTTTGATACTTTCTTTCTTTTGATACTATTCGTACTACCTTTAATAACTTTTATTTTTGATAACAATAGTACTGGTTATCTGGAATAAAATATCTTGATGCATTAAAAACTAGCTAGCTAGCGGCTAAACTATAACTTCACATGTTTCGTAATCTTTTCCTAAAATCATATTATTTAAAAATTGCAGTTTTCTTATTCCCTTAACTTACTCAGATTATAATTGAAGTATTGGCGATACGTTGGTCGACCAGTAAAAGTAAATCAATAATATAATGTGAACTTTGCATCAGTACTTACGTATATTGAATTTATAATAATGTTTATATAAGACAATAGAGTTTGTATTTTTGAATAGTAGGAGTTTAGGGAAATCCATGTAAAGTATTATTTTCGAGCAAATGCATGGACTTAATTACCATGCCTTGTTAGTTCATAACCCAAACGGAATTTAAATATCGAGAAATGTATAGTTTTATATTATTCCTCTATGTTGATAATAGACATTACTGATATATTGTCAAATAATATCGTCTGTTTAAGTTCTACAATATTTACCTATTACCGTTTTAGAAATTATATTTACCTATAGTTAAAATAATAAATGTAAGACAATTCAGAAAAAAGGAAACATTGGTGATACTTCACTGGTCTTACTGATCGTTGGATCTGTTTATTTTTTTACATTTCATTATTAATTTTATTCATTCTTTCATATACTAAATTTTGCTTACATTTTTGCATTTATTAATTTTGACAATAAAGCCCACGTTACTCGTTGATAATGTAGCTTATACATCATCATCATGGACAGCTCTTCTCGACCCACTGCAGGGTATAAGCCTGCTCCCTTTTACGCCATTCCTCTCTATTCTATTTATAAATTTGGTAAATCATTTTTATCTATCTATTACGATAAAATTCTAATTTTCCTGTTTATAATATTACTTAGGATATCTTAAACAAGTACCCTTACTATGTTATTTTCCCTATGTAAAATAAAAATGCTTGTAAATGCGATTGTAATTGCTTAGAGATTTTATTACGAGAAAGAGATTAAACTATTATATTTATTTTATCGTTTACCTTTATTCTCCTTAACTTGTATTGACAATACATGTCTCTCTCATTCATCTTCTCTACTAACCCTTATCTCAATACTCGCATTTTTATATTGATCACTCTTCACAGAAGCCATCCATAACTTCTTCGGTTTTTCTAAATCCATATCCGACCGCCATAATGTCGATTTTCATAATATTCATCTACAATAGAATCTACAATGGTAGGTGGTAGAGCCACGCTGAAACTATCACTGGTTTTAGCATAATTGGGTCGGCTCACCCGGGATAATACTACCCTCTCACAGAAAACCGACGTGAATTAACAGTGCTTGCACTGTTGCGTTTCCTTCGGTCAGTGAAACCACCGGAGGCCCACTTCCCCCTCCCCTGCCCCCAAACACAGGCTGGCAACGCACTTGAAACTCCCCTGGTGTTGCTAGTGTCTATGGACGGTGGTGATCACTTAATATAAGGTGACCCACCTGTTTGTTTGTGTGCTATGATATAAAAAAAACATTCGCATTTTTTTTCGTACCGATTATACACTTTTATCGTAGTGGACCTTCATAGCTTCACCGGATTAAGTGTCGCTCAGCGTAACTTACACTAGTGTTACTGCCACACTTCCTATTGTATTATTATTTATTTATTTATTCTATTTACAACAAACATCTATCTAACATTCGCAACTCTGCTACACATAATATTCTTTCACCCGTCTCCTTTGACAGATCCAATGTTATGGTGTAGGTAAATCGTAGGCAAACAATTACTAAATTAAATATATCAAATGTTAAAAAAAAATCAAATAAAGTGACTACCTACTCATTGTTTTTCTTCATAATATATAGCGGGCATAGATGATGACACAGTTGGTGCAATTTCCAATTTTTACGGATCTAACGACTGTTTGGATGGCATTTGCTTATACGTGAGTTTAAATTAAAAAATTTAATTATGTTAAGTTTTTATAATTATTGGTTCTTTAATGGTAGTTTAAGAGACTCACAAATAATTTTACGTATAACTTTAATTGTAATATATAATTAGTTATTTTATTCGATACTAGCTGACCCGTGCAACGTAGTCTGCACCAAATCGGTTATTACCGGTTTCAATTGTATTTTTAAACGCGAAAAATTTTAATATACCTAAATCCCGATTGCAGCCCCACCTACCGTTTCCAATTGTAAATCCAAACTATCAAGGGACTCACTCAAACATATATCCAGATTGTATGTGAGAAATCTTTTAAAATAAGCCTACAACCCGTTCGAACCATCAAATCAAAAACACTTTATTCAATTCAGGCCCTAAGAAGGCACTTATGAACGTCAAAACTACCACCAGTTCGGAAAACAACCCAGTCATCGAGAAGAACCGGCAAGAAACTCGATCTGATTTAGCTTTTTAACAAATATATATAATATTTGGAACAAATTAGGTACATGTGACTAACGTTTTTAATGGATGCACAGAGATGAGTCAATTCCAGATATCACCATCATTCACATATTGATCCAGTCTATAATAGCCTTTTAACACCAAAACCCACTTGACATGACGCTTAAATTCGCAATCCAGCAAATCGGTAATAATCATCTACCGGGTTTAATTAAAATTAAAACTTACCTACTTATATTGGCGGTAATGTAAAAAAAAGCTTGATAGGTCTATGGACACCCAGCTGGAACGAAGTTCCTTTCCCTTTTTTATAGACGTTTACTATACAGTCAGTATAGTTTACATTATAAAATATCAAGATGATATAGTCAAATTGTAAATTAAACGATAAAATATATTCATAAAACAAATAATGATAAATTAAACACTGAATGATATCATAAGTATATTCAACTTCTATTAGAACTTTCTCATACTCCATTGTATTGAAGAAAAATATAAGTATTAAAAAGATATGAGCACAATTGTCACTTGCCTGTAACTATTCGTCTAAGAGGTAGCAGCGGCTTCAACAGCAAATTCCAATAAGCCAGTTTTTTATACATATTTATATTCTTCCGCAAAGCGTGCAGGCTACCTGGCTGCCAGTAAACGTTGCGTTTATTAGTGCATATCGCACCTTAACGGGCAAAATTTTACGAATCACCGTATTTTATTTATTTTTTTAATTTTCAGAATCAAATCCGCACTATGGGAAAGAGGAATCTAATGACTTCTGCATATGCAGGTCTATTCCAATTTTCCCAATTGGCATCATGTGCAGATGAATCAATGCGTACACAGATTTTGAAAGTGATGAATATGGCTAGTATGGAGGAGGTACATAAACATAAAAAATTATCATAATAAAACCCGTCTGCATTCATGAATCTCTCTTATATGTATTAGAATCTTACGGATATATGTTTTAATATAAAATTATGACAATCCCAAATAATAATAATAAGCCAGAGTTTATTATTGATTAATTTAAAGTAACAGTGTGTAAGTAAGAGTATAGTGAAATCTTTGTGTTGATACATTTACATACACATTTTGATAAAGCTTTTTCATGTTTCTTTGTATTATTTCCTACAGAATGTAATATTTAAAATTGCATTTCTTTTTGCAGGCGAACAAGCTCATGCCTTATGAAACTAATTACTTTATTTTGGATGTTCCCAATAACTATTCTTCAACAATGGATTACCTAATTATGACTGACATTAAACACCAATGCACTGATGATTTTAAAAATAGATATTCATTATTGATTCGTGGTGAAACCAAAACTACTGATTTCGGAGACTGTAGTACTACGGCTGATTATGTAAATGACTGGGTAATGTCAATTATCTATGAAATATATTTTTTTAATTGTCTATTTCTCTATGTGACTATAATATACTGTATTAGTTCTATGTGATTTGTTATGTTGTTTAGTAATGATTTTATATATACTTATTGCGAAGCTATAAATAATAATACACGTGTTTATAATATTTACAGATGAAACAGGACAGCTGTGACCTAGATTATGATATCCTGAGTTCTGAACAAACACTCGATGAATCAGGTCTAATTATGCTCAGTAAAAATAATTTTACTGTAAGTATTAAAATATGTAGCTTATTCATAACTCGTTCATACAAGTTATTCTAAAAAGCAAACATCCATCGTTGTTTCACCACATTAAAGTTTTGTCGCTTAGTATTTTTACTAGCAAACGTGTTTCGTTAATTTTTTGAAACAGTTTACTTAAAATATATATATATTTTTTTTATTTTATTTATACGATATTGTGATTCTTGATTTCACAAAGATATAGAATGTAATTAATATTTGTATATTAATTGACTATTTATATGTTATTGACATACATTAATTAGAGTTCATTTTATACTTTAAAATTAAAAGACTAGGCCTTAATTGACATAGCATTTGTGTCCCATCTATTGACCACGAAAATACTAAGGTAGTAGTACTTCTTACATTCAGGGTTACGTTATGGTAACGTTCCAATTTTAACTATATTAAATTTGTTGTTTTCTTTTAATGATTTTGTTGGAATTTACACAGGTATATTGGGATAAATCTTTTAGACCCTTAAAGACAGTGTCGATGAATTTCTGCGAGAGCGACGGTAACATTGTTGAGACTGACGCATATTACTTCGAAGGTTATGCAAGATATAATTATGACGAATATCTTAAAGCCACGGTATTTCTTGAATTATTTCGTTATTCTTTATACATTGTTTTTTTTTAAATTAGCTATATGCATAATACATTTTAATTCAAGGTCATGGAAATTCCCTTGGCAGGAGATTATAAATTGCGAATAATTCACCCGCAAGATAAGACCAAAATGGAAGAAACGTTATTTAGATTGCGTACCCCGGATATATACAGAAGAACGTTTGCTTCAGCAAAATGGACTCCTCTTAAAGTTACTATTCCACTTAAAGAAGTAATTTGTGGCAGTGTAGATTTTGTTCCAGGCCTTAAGTTGGTGAGTTCTTTTTTATAGTAGCACGGCAAAATGATTGCACTGTGCCTGATGGTAAGCATAGTACAATCCAAAAACAACGGCGACCACCGAGTGGCACACTATCCATCGCCGGTCGCCGCTGTCATGCCGGCCTGCGAGAAGCTGGATATGCACAGGCTGATCCCGAAACGCGACCCGCAAAAGCGAATCACTATGACGGACTTTTTCGACATATACATGGTGGTTGCCACCCAGTCGGGCTGTAAAACCCTACCACCCCGCTTTCGCCATTGCCTCGTTCGTTATTCAGCAGGGTGCACCACGTGCAGGTGAGGTTGGCTTGGATGTCTCAAGTCTTAGATGTTATTTCACACCCCTAGTAGACGTTATTAACAGTATTAACAGTGTTTTGTTCAGTCCTGTCCGAATAATACTTGGTCTTTGAACCACAAGGAATATAAAGGTTTGAATGAAAAAAAAAAAACAAAGTAAAAACGTTGATAGACGTGTGCAACGTCGTCTGAATTTTTAAAACGAGTTGCTAAAGTAATCAAATTGAAATAAATAGAAAAAAAAATTATTAACATATAGAGATAAAGTTACAAAAAGGCACAGTTGTTTAGAGAGGCCACAATTTTTTCCGGCAAGTATGCAACACTTTGTTCGCGCTGCAAAATTTCAAGCATGGGAGAATAATTTTTATATCAGGGCATGTCAAAAAATTCGATATTTTTTTACTCGCTCACAACCCTAAATGTCATACCTTTTTACCTATCATCTAACTTTAATATTTCTCATATAAATAATATAGGAAATTTTTAGTAGGTAGCGATAAATTCTCAACTAAAATTTTCATCCAGTCAAATTTCTCTCGTTAATATTTAAGTTTACACGGATCTTTAAAGTTTTTTTTTATCATTTCGCGTATTTTTTATATTTTGCGGTTAAACTATCAAAGACGGTATAAAAACTTATTTGCCAATGTTGTAGTTCTTTTAACGCTCTCTACAAAATCTTTAACGAATTTTCCGTATCATTAATAACAACAAAGTTGCAATCTTGCACAAATTTGTACTAAATTTTTTGCTCTATCATGAATCATTTGATTAATAAAAGCGAAAAATTAGAAGAAACAAAGACGCAGTAGTGTTATCATCTTTAGGCGTCAAATCTTTTCTTCATTTTTATGAATGCTACTGATATAAAACTTGTTTACATATATAACTAGCCGTCCTGGCAGACCTTGTCCCGCCCTGGTAATAAAAAAATACCTTGACAAATTATACCTAAACCTTTCTCGTGAATCGCATTATCTACTGGTGAAAACGGTATGAAAATCCGTTCAATAATTTTTGAGTTTACCGCGAACAGACAGACTGACGTGTTAGAGAAATTTGTTTCATAATACGTAGTGTTAACAAAACTATGAAGCAAATACTATGAAGCTATTGACGGATTTGTGCGTACTTCTAAATTTAATTCTATATTCTAATAAACATTTCGTATGTATTCAACCCAATGAAATTATAACTAAAGATATTTTACCACATTATCTTACATAAAATGTAGAAGTAAGATGGCATATTCTCAATATGTTACTTAGATACGGGCGGATTGACGGGGCAGTCGTCAAAAATAAGCTAGGTAGCCAAGTCTTAACAAGGCGCTGTGTAATATCATTGTGTTCAACCATTTATTCTAGTGCGGTCAACTTATAAATAAATAATAGGCGAATAAAATCATTTTCATTGACACTCAAAGTTGACAAAATAATATTATTAAATACTCTTTATCTAATATGGTGATAGTGCACATTAATATTTTTTATTACAATTTCAGGCAAATCTGATGACAGACGCTTTCCATTCTGAAGCTAACGTATTCACTAGTGGATTCGAAGACGGTACAGGTGTTCATTTGAGTCACATCATCCACAAAATACAACTTAATTTCAAGTATGCAGAAGATGCAGAAGATGCAGGTTTGTGGAAATTTATGTTGTTGACCTTTAACTACGTTTTACTAATGATCCTGGATTTGTGTTAAACATATTGTGCTAAACTATTTTACTGTAAACGGTGTTTGTAAATACAAATCGTAGGAATTACATCTAAATTAGTATTCTACCCTTTGGTTTTTAAATCGAGAAAGTTTCCATTAGTGTAAGTAATAGTGAATCTGACAAATTTTAAAAACAGTTCATAACAGGTCTCAAAGTTTGTGTGCGTATATATTTCTTATACCTGTATATATACTAACTGTGAACAAATGTTTGTCAAATATACAATAATTCCAACAATTCGTAAAAATTATGCCCTAATACAGTAGCGCCTTAAGTTTTAAGTTAATATAAAGTTTAACCTTGTTTCGGTGTCTGTTGGCAGTTCACATTCCTACTACGATATCAAATAATTAAAACTTTTTATTACCTAGTATTATTATTTTTAATTACTATATACATAATTTAAGCCGCTTTTTTCTCTGTTTGACGCAATTACGATATACCTTGTCTCATAAATAAATAATCGTTATTTAATAGTTAACATTCGCTACATTATATTTGCAATATGTTAGTACCTACTTAATCATACTTATTCTTATATCATTATAAGCGATCTTGTTCTAACCTTATCACTGTTTGACAATCTCTTTAGCTTTTGTTCACTTACAAGTTTCCTCAATTAACCGATAGTTTAAGGATGTGAGGTTTAATATGGATGTAGACGTATATATTTCTTTCTGTATTTGATAAAATACATCGGTCAAATACGTACTTAACACTGTTGTAATTGTAATCATATTTTGTAGCAATAAGACATCGTAGTGATGTAATTGGATCATGTTTTCTCATTTTCCGGAGATTGCCCATTGTAATATATTTCGCTTTGAGATCTTTATGTAATACACTGTCATAATAATATTATTTACTTTTATAGAAATGGATTCTGAATTCTGTGAAGACAGCGATTCTGTGAAAGCCGTGGAAATAAATAGCCCCTATACTTACGATATTATCTGTTTCGCTGATACAAGAATGCATTCCGGTGTTATCCAAGTAGCAAATTAGGTAATAAAAAGTTATTTTTTGTATTAATTATTATATATATAAATTGAAAGCATCATTTATAAGTTTATTGGATTATAATCATGCATTGGCTACATATAGTCTTGAAAGATGCTGTTGAAGATGGTACCACGTTAAACTTAGAAATGGGAATATGCGAATCACTTTTTTTATTTATACTTTTAAATACATTGACCATAATCTCATCTGATATAACGTGTAGTCCAAGATGATAAACACGCTGAACCCAAAGAGAGTTGCTCTCAACTGCAGCTGCTGGAACACACCAACAGGTATTTGGCAACAGATTTTCAACTTGTGAGTGGTAGCTTTGGCAACAGATTTTCAACTTGTGAATGGTAGCTTTGGCAACAGATTTTCAACTTGTGAGTAGTTAGTAGCTAGACAATTAGACTTAAAAATAGCCCTACTAACATACAGATGATACTTAATTCGTTAAGCAATAGATTAAACTACTACAATTGATATATGAAATTTTGCTTAAGTGCAAGTTCAGCTTCATTTTAACCCACATCGATTACATCACAATAAATAAATTACATTACCAATTAGTTACTATCAATCTTATTACATTGTTAAAGGTCGTATAGGTTAGGTTATAAGGTATTTTTTGTTTATGCTAAATCTGCAACCAATTCGTAGTTATGTCATTATATACCTTTTAACTTGTTACGATTCTGGAGTCATCCCTTCAATCATTATTGTTAAATGTAGTCCGGTGAAGCTGTAGTAGTCCGGTGAAGCTGTAAAGACCTTGCCAGGTCAATAGCATAGTCAGTTCGAAAAAAAAATAAAAAAAAATATTGTTAATAAATGATTTGGTTTACAATAGGCAATAATTATGATTGCACTATTTTTCAATGTTGTACGCATCTGAGTGCTGGGCGACTAGAGAGACGGATGAGAGAAAACTACATGTGGCAGAGATGCGAATGTTAAGGTGGATGTGTGGTGTAACTAGAATGGATAAGATTAGGAATGAATATATCAGAGGAAGTTTGAAAATAGCACCAGTAACAGATAAGTTAAGGAGTAATAGTTTATCATGGTATGGGCATGTTATGAGGAGATATGAAGACCATGTAACTAGAAAAGCTTTGAATATGACGGTCGATGGATATAAGAGTAGAGGAAGACCGAAAAAAGGATGGATGGATTGTGTGAAAAATGATATGTGTGCAAAAGGTGTGTTGACTGAGATGACATCTGATAGGCGAGCGTGGAAAAGGAAAACATGTTGTGCCGACCCTACTTAGGTGGGATAAGGGTAAGAAGATGATGATGACTATTTTTCAATGAATGTTCTCTACATTTTCATGCATTTTAGAAGTCTACATGTTTTTAATTTAAAAAAAATAGGAATAGAACACTGACCTTAGTAATATACTATTGAGATGGTTTTATAACTAATCATAATTAAGTTTAGATTACAGAAAATAATTTATTTTTCAGACTACCTATGAGAAATGTGTAATAACTATGAATTGAGAAATAACGACGAATCGAAGACCAAAGTAATCCGGTTTTATTATTTTTATATATGTATGTAATAAACTTATTGGGCATTGGATTTTACTTTTTTTATTTAAATTTCTAAACGGCGGAATCAATACAAGCACCTAATAATCATACCATTATATTCCCTTTCGTATAATTCTTTAATAAATATAAAGTTGTTTAATATGGTATTATATTATTTTAGTTACATTTTACATGTATTTGATTTCAGAGCTCCAATTTTGTGGAATAGACTAACATTTAATACCAATTTATTATGACGTATAAACATCGATCTTTACATTTTTAATTCTACGGTACGGTGAGGTAGATGACCACGATTTGATATGAATCAACACTTTTAAGTCGCTTAACGTGTCGCATAATATAAAACATGTCACAGGGTGGGTGTTGTTGTGTAGTTCGTAATACTGAAACTAACGTAACTTATAGAACTACGAGGGCGCGTAAGCGTTTCTACAGGTGCAAAATAGCAACCATACCGACAGTAACGAAAAAGTTCGCAAATTCTCTCTCTCTCTCTCTCTGTCATACTATGAAGATGTGGAATTGCCTCATGTCCCTTCTTGTTACGATATCGGGTCCTTCCACCAGGCGTGAAGAGGCATTTTCGCACTTTCGTTGATATTTAACATCGACAATCAGCAATGATTTTGGATTGTACTAAACTTTCCATAATGTAATTTGCAGTCCTTTTGCTCAACTAGTTTAAAAAAGACATCATAATTCTGTTTATACCTAAGCTTTGATAATTGTACCACCGCGAACTTTCTATATAATAGTATATGCATCCGCACCAGTACAATTTTAAAGTATATAATGTTCGGGTTCGTCTTCAAAGGAGATGAGTTTGAAGATTCTTATGTAAGTTTGGTGGTAGAGCCACGCTGAATCTATTACTGCTTTTGGAGTACTTCCCTCTCACAGAAAACCGACGTGAAGTAACAGTGTTAGTAGCATTGTTGCGTTCCATTCGGTCAGTGAGAACTCCGGAGGCCCACCTTCCCTTTCTCCGTCTCCCCTTCCTCCCCCCCCCCCCCCCCCATCCCAAACACGGGATGGCAACGCACTTACGACTTCCCTCGTGTTGGATGTGTCTATGGATAATGTCCTCCGTGGACACTGATCATTGTTCCGTTTAGCACCGACGGAGAAACAGCTCCAAATATGTCGAAAATTTGTTCATCGCTCTCCGTTACGCATATAGAGATATTAAACTATCTCTTAAGGGCGTTTCGGTAAACTGTAATTAAATTCATCAAGGTGAATCAATATTGAAACTAGGTTGTTCTGGACGCTTCACATTTAATAAGTAACATAGCTTACCCCGTGTCGAATACGATCCACAAATATATCCGTTGTCAAAACTGTGATGATTTCAAGCTTACTATATTATTATTACAGTGCACAAAACGATTAAACCTTCACTTTAGACGTTTCATAACTATCTATTCGTTTTTCTAATACCCGCACTTAATCACCTTATCGATGTCAATTGCCTTCGTAACAACTAGTGACATCTATCGGTGTCATACATACATTAATTGGTGGTCATTACAAGTATTAAAATAGTAAGTAAGAATGGGGGAAAATTGTCATCATAATTTTCTTGTCAGTCAGAAATTTTATAATCTAAGTATTTAAGGCTTATTGAAGTTTTTTTGATGATTAAATCACAAAAGTTCACTTACAGAATCATCTCAGGAATATAAATTATATCAAATATGATATTTTACTAACACTATTATTAGATAAGATTACCTTTTACTACTGATTACCATTTTAGGCCAAAAAATACTTTGTAACAAATATAATAAGGTCCATATTTAATTGTAAATCTATACTAATACTAATCTACACTCTATACTAATATATAAAGCTTTGTTGAGTTCGTTTGTTTGATTGAACGCGCTAATCTTAGGAACTACGGGTCTAGTTTGAAAAATTATTTCTTCTTTCGATGTTACATAGCTCATTTATCGAGGAAGGATATATATCATCACGCTAAGACCAATAGGAGCAGAGCACCAATGAATAATGTTTTAAAAACGGTCATTATATCCATTTGAGAGCAGTTTATTGTGTTTCTATTCAAAAAGTTTATTCCACGTTAGTTTTGTTTCTAATTTTTTATTTGTAATCTATTACGTATTATAAAAATGTAGTGTGTGTGTAACATTAAAATAACAACTTTTTGGTGAATGGATATGGCTACAAATAACAAAAAATATTTTTTTTAATTTTGCCGATATGCCTAATTGTTTGTTCCGGGTAATCTCGGAAAGGGCTGGGCTTATTTACACAGGACTTTCACTAGCAGATAACTGACCTTAGAATGAGTAACTTAGACTATTTTATATTGTTACCCGCGACTTCGCCCGCAGCGCTATATCTAAAACGTTTGAACGGATTTTTACGGGGCTTTCGTTGGTAGATAGCTTACTTCATAAGAAGTAATTTAGGATTTTTTTTTCCATTGCTGTTACCCGCGCCATCTTACAAAGTGGAATACCCGAAATGCTCGCACTGATTTTCACGGGACTTTCAATAGCAACTGATCTTATAAGGAGTAACTTAGACTATTTTATTTTTGATGGTTGAACTGATTTTCACGGGACCCTCACTGGTAGATAGCTGACCTCATATGAAGTAATTTAGGTTTTTAATCCGCCTTCGGCCGCAATAAAATATCCAAAATGCTTGAACCTACTTTCAAGGGACTTTCACTGGGAGATAATTCACCGTATAAGAAGTAACTTAGACTATTTTATTTTGTTACCTAAGGTTTCATCCGCAGTGCTATCTGCAAATCGGTAATGAGCTATTTTATTTTAAGCTATTGGGCTCAACAGTCGTCCCGCCCTGATAATAAAAAGACAACTTTGACAAATTATACCTAAACTTTTCCCATGAATCATTGAAAACGGGATGAAAGCTCGTTGTGTAGTTTTGAATTCATCGTGAACAGACAGACAGACAAACGTGGCAGAGGACTTTGTTTTACACTATTAGTATATATACTGTTACCCGTACGTTCATCCGTGTAAAATTGATCAAAAATATGTTGCTTACTGTTAGATATAACATATTAGAATAAATATAATTGAAAGTCATAATAATTAATATATTCGTCAGTTATATTATCTTTTTGGGCTATTTGGCTACCATTTTTATTTTATTTAACGTGCTTGCGTCTACATAAGTCAGTGACTGTAGCAACTTATAAGAATAACTTAAATATATCGATAATATGGTCATATTATATCTACATAATAAAAGATTTAACACATATTGTTTGATAATGTATAGCTTAAAATTGTCATTACTTTCTTATATATTGTAACTGAGGCCTGAGTATATAGTAGAATAAAGTTCCGGATATGTTGCTGATGGTAAATCCCATCCCATTCGACACACTGTTAGTATTCACATATCTAATGTACACGTTACATGGTCGTAGTTACAAATATTTTTGAAAGAGCATTTCTGTAATGTACACACCTACTTACAATTTGATATTTCTTTGATACATTTAAAAAAAAACGCGTGCGGGTCTGCGGGTCACAGCTAGCCTATACTAATATTAAAAAGGATGGTTTGTTTGTTTGATTGAACGCCCTAATTTCAGGAAGGTCAGATTTGAAAAATTCTTTCAGTGTTAGCTCTTTTATCGAAGACCAATAGGAGCGGAGCGCCAATGAAGCATATGTTGAACGTTTCAAATCGTTTATTTTCCTTTTGAGAGCATCCGCTGCGTGTTAGTGTTAGCCTAAAGTATATATTCCACGCGGACAAAGTCGCGGGCAGAAGCTAGTTTTATAGAAAATGAAATGGATCTGTGTTTAATTTTATGAATTTGAATTTTAACATTACTTTAAAGCGATAAAAATCAAGCGTCTTTGAAATTCGCATCGAAATACATTTGCATAACTGTTGGTTGCTCAAAGGTATCAGAAGTCTGGAGCGACGTAAGTAAATGAAGCTTCGGGCACCGTTACTTAACAAAACAAAAACTGTGGTATTTCTTGATGCTACTTTAACGTCCAGTAACAGAACAATACAGTTATCTATTTGCGGATACCGATTTGCCGAATAGTGAGTTTAAGAACCATGTGAAGCGGCGTGTGTTTACGTAAAGGCTAAAGGCTATTATTTATTGGGTGGATCAATATGTGAACGATTGTGACGTCTGGAAATGACGCCCCTCTTTATGCATCCACTAAAAACGAATGTTACTATTTATGTCGTGTGAAAATATATGTCACGAAGAGATAAACCAGATCGAAGTTCTTGCTGGTTCTTCTCGATGACTAGGTTGTTTTCTGAACCTGTGATAGCTTTGACGTTTAGCGCCTTCTCAGGGCCAAATTAAATAAAGTATATTTTGATTTAATGTAACATTTAACACCCAGGTGGATTTTTACGTCTATATTTATCTATATAGGATCTCAGAGAAGCTTCCAATTTTTGGATCCCGTACCTTAGTCCAATCCTGGCTATAAGAGCCACAAGCTCGGTAGCATGACGGTAAGCTACTTCCAGATCGAGTTTTTTGTTGGTTCTTCTCGATGACTGGGTTGTTTTCCGAACCGGTAGTAGCTTTGACGTTCATAAGCGCCTTCTCAGGATCTTCATTAAATAAAGTATATTTTGATTTGATTTAACATTTGACGCCCAGGTGGATGTCTATATTTATCTACATAGGATCTCAGAGAAGCTTCCAATTTTTGAATCCCGTACCTTAATCCAATCCTGATTCCTTAGCACGAAGAGACAAGGGCACATAATGCTTTTGTGATAATCTTCATACATGTCCATTCGATCTTTTGGGCTTGATGGAGAAAAGAGTCGACAATAAAATCGTTCGATAATTTTGTCAAGCATGTTATTGCTAATCTTAAGAAATTTAATGGACTTTGAAATTACCACGACTCCCTTACTTGTATCTATCTACTTAGTCTTTCGAGTCCCCTGGTGTTGTTAGTATCTATGGACGGTGGTGATCACTAAACATCAGGTGACCAACCTGTTCGTTTGCCATCTATGACATAAAAAATAATAATAAACAAAATTATTGGCGCCACCGCCTGTCAATATGGTGACACCTCTCGCCCTCGTACGTCACCGGCCCGCGGTTAGGCGGGGTGAGGTGGAAATGAGGTGAGACGTGAGGCGAGGCGACGTTCCCCAGCGGTGGGCGGGCGTAGAACTCTCGGAAGTGGTAGCGAGAGCGCCGGTAGCCCGCCTCGGTGGCGACAGTCGGATGCCAGTGACGTCTTGAAGGTCCACCGACTATGATGTGCAATAATGCACGAGCCAGTCGATGAAGGTGGTGGTTTTGAAGCGGAGGTCGGGGTGGTCGCAAGAAAACACCGTGGTTCTCGTATAATGACCACGTCCCCGAGCCAACAGAGCACTACTACTGACGATGAAGACTTCTCGATTAACTATTCAATATTATCGCAATGAAACTATGCGATCAAATTACTCGATGTTATCTCAATGAGATGTGCGATCAAACTACTCGATGTTATTGCGATGCCTTGTGCAATCAAACTATGAAACTACTCAATGAGATGTGCGATCAAACTATTCGATGTTATTGCGATGCCTTCTTAAATCAGACTACTCGATGTTACTGTGATGCCTACGATGTTATCTCAATGAGATGTGCGATCAAACTACGATATAGTAGTCAGTTGCTTTCTTCTCACTCCCGTTAATGGTTCGGGTGTGGGGAAACTGTGCCAGGGTAAACCCTCTGACGGTGGACAATGTTTGCCGCCCTATTATAGGACGTGTCAAATGGCGGGGGTTTAATTATAAAACCTCCTTCGGGAAATCAATGCAGGGCGCTTTCATTCTCGCTCTGGCGAGTGCATAAGCGTGCGTGCGTGTGCTCTAACTGACTTTCTCCTGCTAATAGGCTGGTCATCGGTGTTTTCGTCGTCTGGAGGTCTTGTTCCGAAAGACTCAACTATGAGATAGTCGGACCAGAAGAGCCTAACACACCACGGGCTAGGGACGCCCGACGTGCTAGATATATGCCTCTATAGAGTGACTACCACACCAACTCAAAAAGTGCTACCCGATCTCCCCTCAGACCACCGGCCTGTACTACTAGAGGTCTACGCGACCCCGGCGAGAGTCACCATCCCTGCGCCTCGCATGGAGATCTGTTGGGAGACATTTCGCGAAGAGCTCGAACTTAGAACGCCCACAAAAAAAATGACTATCAGCGATGATATCGAAACTATGACCGAGTACATCACAAGATGTATCCACAACGCCTTTGAGGTGTCCTCGAGTGCTACACCGACTGACAGCGGATATCGACAACCACTGCTGCGGCACATAACTGAACTCATTACACAGAAAAGGAAAACCCGTATACAATGGCAGAATACCCGTTGCCCGAGTTTAAAATCCCGAGGTACAGACCTATCACGCTACTCAATACACTTTCAAAAGTCTTTGAAAGACTTGTACTGAGTATGTCGAAACAACACATCCAACTGCGACGGGAGCAATACGGATTTAGGGAAGAACATTCCACTACACTCCAGCTGACGAGGGTTATTGACACGCTAGTCGAGCAACATAATCAAAAGAAGAACACCGCCATGGTGCTTCTGGAAAAGGCCTTCGACAGGGTGTGGCACGAAGGCCTACTCTATAAACTCGCCACAACGACTACCACCCCCGCCCGTTTGCAACGATTAATGCAATCATTCTTAGACAACCGCCGTATCAGAGTGAAAGTCGAAGAAGCACCATGGCGGTGTTCTTCTTTTGATTATGTTGCTCGACTAGCGTGTCAATAACCCTCGTCAGCTGGAGTGTAGTGGAATGTTCTTCCCTAAATCCGTATTGCTCCCGTCGCAGTTGGATGTGTTGTTTCGACATACTCAGTACAAGTCTTTCAAAGACTTTTGAAAGTGTATTGAGTAGCGTGATAGGTCTGTACCTCGGGATTTTAAACTCGGGCAACGGGTATTCTGCCATTGTATACGGGTTTTCCTTTTCTGTGTAATGAGTTCAGTTATGTGCCGCAGCAGTGGTTGTCGATATCCGCTGTCAGTCGGTGTAGCACTCGAGGACACCTCAAAGGCGTTGTGGATACATCTTGTGATGTACTCGGTCATAGTTTCGATATCATCGCTGATAGTCATTTTTTTTGTGGGCGTTCTAAGTTCGAGCTCTTCGCGAAATGTCTCCCAACAGATCTCCATGCGAGGCGCAGGGATGGTGACTCTCGCCGGGGTCGCGTAGACCTCTAGTAGTACAGGCCGGTGGTCTGAGGGGAGATCGGGTAGCACTTTTTGAGTTGGTGTGGTAGTCACTCTATAGAGGCATATATCTAGCACGTCGGGCGTCCCTAGCCCGTGGTGTGTTAGGCTCTTCTGGTCCGACTATCTCATAGTTGAGTCTTTCGGAGTGTTTTAGGATACGCTGTCCCAGAGCGGTAGTCCTAACGGAGTTCCATGCCCGATGTTTCATATTTAAGTCGCCGGCTACGACTATAGGTAGTGTCCCAGCAGGTCTTCCAGATCGGGTTCAAGAGTCCCGATTGCTATACCGGGCGGTCTGTAAGCGACGTACAGTCTAGTGTTGCGACCGGCGATGTTGACCAGCACTCCCAACGCATAGAGACTCTTTATGCGGAATGTACTGGTGTATCACGTTTTGTTTAACGAGCACAGCCAGGCCCCTATAGGCAGCGCCCGTGGTCGTAACTTCGTCTTTTCTATAGACGTGGTAGTTCGGTATTTTATAGTTCTCATTTTGTCGTAGGAAGGTCTCTGAGATAAGCATGATGTCTATTTTGTGCTGCCTTAAGAAATGAATGAGGAGCTTTTTTTTACCCTTCAATGACTGGGCGTGGACAACTATGGTGGGTGTGTTAGCCATTGAGACCGCCTCGTTTTTGGGTCTTCTGGTTTGTTCCTTCCGGCCTCCTTTTGGTTCCTGCCTGGAAAAGAGGGTCTGGAGCGCTCGCGCAATCCTATTCACCTGGATAGGATCGAGGTTTAGCGTGTTCTCTGTACTCGCGAGTTTTTTGCTGCGCTTCTTTTGCCTGCCAGGACTACTAAGAGCAGAGCAGCAATGAAGAATGTTTCAAAATCGGGGTTAACGTACGTAAAATAAAGTGTGTGCACTTATGTACACACGATGGAAGTTATACTTCTTTGACGTAACAAGATAAACATCTTTTCAAAAATTTTATCTTTCGTCTTATTCTACGTTTGTAGAAAAAACGACACTAACAATAGAAAACAGGTAATTAATACATTGAAAGTTTCAATACAAAGAAACACAAACAACAAATACAAAGAAACAAATTGTTGACTATAGCTAACTTCAGGGTGTCGGTTTTTCGTGACGGCGTGCGCGCGCATCGTAAAAATTTACTCTCATCGTTTTTCCCTAACGCGACAAAACAAGTATAACTTCAATAATATTTTCACCTTCTACGTAAACGAAGTCGCGAGTTAAAGTTAGCGTTAGCCCAAAGCGCAAAGTAGTTTTATTTATATAAATACTAGCTTTTACTCGCGGTTTCACTCGGGTTAATATAGATTCGAACTATCACTCATGAATAGTATTTTTTCTGGATAAAAGGTATACTCTGTCTCTCTTCTGTACACTGATAATGTGTATGCAAAATTTAATAATGATCGAGTAATTAGTCAACGTGTTAAAGTGCAACAAACAAATAAATAAAGAAACATCTACACATCTATACAGTGTAATAAGAATGTAAATGTGACCTGTCTGTACTATTTAGATTATTGTGAGAAAAATTGTTGCGAGTGTTTTGGATAGGTAACAAAATACATTTCAATCATTTAAAGAAATGTCTGTCTGACTGTTTGTATGAACACGGATCACTGCTAAAGTACTGCGTTCACGACAAAACATTATCATTAAAATTACAATAACTTTTAATAGAGTGAACCGATTTTCTTGATAAGGTTTTATCGTGAACGCAGTACTTTAGCAGTTCAGACAAACAGACAGACATTTCTGAAAATGATTCTAAAAATTGTTGAAAGAAATTGTCTCGTTTGTCTTGGAATAAGTAATAGAATACATTTCAATCATTTTTAGATACTCTGTCTGTTTGTATGAACACGCATCATTAATTTACTGTGTTCACGATAAAACCTGACAGAAAAATTGAACCGCGAAAAATTGAGAGCGCGTCCTTAATACATTCAGATGATTTTATTAGGCACTGTTTTTTTACGGTTCCACGCAGACGAAGTATACTGGGCACAGCTAGTATATACATAAAAATCAATTGCCAAATGTATGTACGCGCACCACTTTAGAACAGCTCCGGGAAGTTGGCCATTTTCCGTGTAATAATTTGAGAATTCGTAAAGGGTATGCTCATCGATTACCCATTATTGCCCATCTTTTAAAAATGTTTGCCCACTTCTATAAAAATGTTATAAAAAATTTACAGTACGCTGTCCGAAAAAAACTTGAATAATCGGTAATCTCAATATGGATTCTTGAAGTATGTGGTTAACCCACGTCTGCAGATCTCTTACTTTTTCGAAAAGTCAAATGGGTGAGGTGAAATGAGGGGTGGAAATGGGTAAGAAGAAAAATTGAGAGATCGAGTTTTTTATGCCCGGTTTCGAGTTACTTTCATGTTCTGTTCGATACTTGTCAAATCGTGTTTATGAATTTCAATTATATTTATTCTTGGAGTCCAGTATAACGCACGTCTTACACACATGTTTACAGTGAACAATATATTTTTTGCTAAATTTTATGCGGACGAAGTCGAGGGTAACATCTAGCCTAAAATAGAATAACCTAAATTACTTCCTATAAGGTCAGCTATCTGCCAGTGAAAGCCCCGTGAAAAAAGGTCCAACCGCTTAGGAGATAGCAATACGGACGAAGCCACGGTTAACAGCTAGTCTAAATTAAAATAGATTTAATTACTGTTTATAATGTCCGCTATATGCCGATGAAAGTCCCGTAAAAATTAGTCCAACCATTTTGGAGATAGCACTACGGGCGAAGCCACGGTTAACAGTTAGTCTGAATTAATATAGACTAAATTACTTTCTCGATACACACATAACATACCTACAATTCTATATCCAATTTATGTCTCTATTCTATTATAGTCGCATGAATTAAATCTGTATACTATGTATAAACTACTATCGTGTGCGTCGCCAACAAAAATATTAAATTTGAATTTAGAATCGATCATTTTTATATGATTATTCATTGAGTTTTCTCTTTTTTGCGCCAATACATTGTACAATATTATGCGATATTAAAATGGGGTGGGGTGATAAAGAGAACCGAACCGCTGTGATTGCATTACACAAAATAGGTATGGAGCCAAATGCAATATTTAAAACTCTCCATACGCTTGGTATTCGTAAAATGTTTGTCTACCGGGCTATTAATAGGTACAGTAAGACCTCCTCTGTCTGTGACAATAAAAGATCTCGCCGTCCACGTTGTGTTCGTACGAAAAAGGTGATCAAAGCAGTAAGGGAAAGAATTCGAAGAAATCCTGTCCGAAAGCAAAAGATTTTGAATATCTCACAGATATATGAATTTCAATCATATTTATTCTTGGAGTTCATTACAACGCACGTGTTACTCACATATTTACAATTAACAACTTATTTTGTGCTAAATTTCATGCGGATAAAGTTGCAGTTTACAGCTAAGCTAAATTAAAATAGACAGAATTACTTTTTATAAGGTCTGTTATTTGTCAGTGAAAGTCCCGTGACAATCAGTCTACCTGTTTTGTAGATAGCACTGCGGATGGAGTCGCGGTTAACAGCTAGTCTAATTTAGAGTAGCCTAAGTAACCCACTGTAATTTCAGCTATCTGCCAGTGAAATTCCCGTCAAAATGAGTACAGCCGTTTCGGAGATTACCCGAAACAAACAGACAAAAATTTTAAAAATTGCATTTTTGTTATACCGTACCGTGTTTTACCGTGTATACTTTCATACCCAATGAGTAAAAAAGAATTATTTTGATATTACAGACAGACACTTTATTTTTATTATATGTATAGATATAGAAGATATAAATTATGGATAACACAATAGTCTCTGCTAAGTAAAAATCATCTAACTAGCAAGTTTAAGTGTGAAGGTTATAGGAGTAGAGAAAGATCAAAACAGGCAATGGATAGATTGTGTAAAAAATGATATAAATATAAAAGGTAACAGGTAAACAATACTGAGATGGCTTGAAATTACTCAATACTGATAGCGGGGAGTTCAAGAGGGAAACATGTTGTGGCCACCCTACTAAGGTGGGATGAAGGTTAAAAGATGATGATGCTATAATTTATTAAATATGTTTAAAAAGTCATGGATGTAAAATGCATTTAATTGTCCCTTTGAAATTAAAAATTCGATGCTCAAATATGTCTTATAAGGTTGGTTTGGGAATGCAAGGTCATTGGACCATCGAGTCATACGTTCATTTGGATTGAAGTAAAAGGTATTATTCTTATAAATTTTAAGAATAAATATCTTAGCAAAATGACATTTAAAAATGGTCTAAAAAAGTATTATTCAATATCATATTAAACGTTTTACGGAGCGGTATTCTAATATTATTCTAGCAGAATTGTGGTCGGTTGTTCGTTTGTGAAATCTACGAATCGTACATTGCCAGTAGCATGGTTAACCACAAGACACTGCAGTTAGCAGTGCAGACAGTATAATTAAATGATTAGGGCGAACGAAACGAGTAAATACCAGCTGGTAATCATTTACATTTTCTTAAACTCTTTACAAAGGTTGTTAAACAAGGTTTTATTAAATTCAAAACACGGCTTATCCTATAAATATTTAGCGAGACACTTCTATAATTATTATTGTGAATATCACATAAAAATACTTAGAGTGCTCGCTTTTGGGTACTAAAATTTTTTACAAAGGATCTATCGAGTCCAAAAAAATAAGTAGCCTAAAACCACAAAAAAATTAACATCAAATGGTCATAATCCTATGTCGATTAAAAAGAGATGTATCTTACTAATTATTTATACCTGTACTGTACATATAGACTACATTTTTGGGCTATATTTTCCACTTAACAAATAAAGCATCTTTGGGAGTCTACATACATAACACCATTCCTATAGGTAATAAAATAAATCCAAAAATGGGACTATAGAAAAGGAATCTCGCCTTAAAATAGTTTCAATATTCCAGATAGTTCAAATAGACTTATCCGTAATTTAAATGTACATGGAATGTTATAAAGCTTAGACAGATCCGTGAAGTTGCATTCAAGGCAACAGCCCAAGCCCAAGCAGTTCGGCCACTCTGGGACCCTTGGGCTAGTTGCCAAGTGGTAAAGTGCCTTAAGCGCTCGCCTTAGACCGGTGAAGCTGTGAAGACCCATGAGGTCAATAACGTAGTCAGTTTGAAAAAAAAAGAATGTTATGAAATTCCAAAACATGCTTAAAATACATTTTCCACTTTGATTATTTTTCACGAGGGGCAAATTACATTTATAGCAGGTAATGAAAGTGGGTAGTTGTATATTCAAAATCAAGATAATATACAATGTACACAAATTGTAAAATAAAAGTTACAATATCCATTCTTCACTCATAATTGAGACCTCAACTTAAACTTACCTTGAACATGCTAAATAAAACAATGTTAACAAAATTACTTTTCACTTTTTTACCACTATTATTCTCATGTAGCAATTAAGTAATCCATATTATAACAACTTGTAACTAGAAAAGTGTTGAGTATGTTTGTGGACGGATATACGAGTAGAGGAAGACCGCAAAAGGTATGGCTGGGCTGCGTGAAAAATTATATGTGCGTAAAAGGTGTGAATACTGAAATGACATTTGACAGGAGAGAGTGGAAAAAGAAAACATGTTGTGCCGACCCTACTTAAGTGGGATAAGGGTAATGATGATGATGACTTATGACTGCTATATTTGATTTATTTGATTCCCTTTTTATATGCAGTGTTTGGAGCTAGTAATAACAATACATGGGAATACAGGGTTCGAACTCTGTGATGTCTGGTCGAGTAATATAATCGAAGGGATGTCAATTAGCAAAAAATGTTTCGAAATTCGCGTACGTTTACTAATTTAAATTGGTAACACGGTCAGTCGATGGTGAACAAAAAAATTGTTATAATTGTCCTTATAATACTACAGTATATGGGAAGTATATTATGTAGGTTTCTCTTCTTGAACTGGTGTAAGAATAATGTTCATACTTTTCCTCGGGAAGAGTTCTATGACCTTGTAATGGGTCACTCTCAGGCTTATGTGGCGTGATGTTGAATATTTCTATATATAACAAGCTGATCCGCGGAACTTACCAATTCGAAATGTATTTCCGAACGCAGAAACTTTAAAAAAAATCTAGAACCCGACTGCAGCGACTTTTACCTGGTCAAATTGTATTTCTAAACCATCCAAGGGCCCACCAAAACACATACGTTCATATAAGTAGAAATCTGAAAAAATACCTAGAACCCGATTGCAGCACTACCTATCGGGTATAATTATGAATCCAAACTATCGAGGGACCACTCAAACACATATCTAGTTAGTATACGAAAAATCTTCTTAAATATACCAAGAACGTGATAGAATATTTTTATAATATTAGTATAGATGGAGCCTTGATATTCGTCGTCGAATTTCAAAAAATTGAATTGTACACGTTTTGACGAATAAAATGTTTTTGGAGATAAACGTTCCACTTACAGAGGTTTAGATCCTTCTGTGCTTTTGCTACCTTATTTTGAGCTGTCAAAGTGAAATAAATAAATACTCCTTGTAAGAAACTATACCGGTTATTGTCGTTAGGTAACCGACTTCAAAAAAGGAGTTTCTATACTCGTCCCATATGTTTTTATGTTGACGATTTTCTATTAAAACTATCGATCATATTTGGGGTTTTTGTTACTGAATGCTTAAAAATTGTAAAGCTAAAGGATCCTATCAGGATTCGTAACTATATATTAATTATCATAAATACAGTAGTAAAACAAAATAATCCCAAGTAGGGTTGATGTCAGGCAGGCGGCCGATCGTAAAAATTAAGCCAAATCATACACCACAACATGAGAAACATGTTGTACCGACCCTACTTATGTGGGATAAGGGTAAGAACAAGAAGAAGTTACTGAATGCTTAATTTATTTTATTTCCTCTTTGAGGCTATTGACATTACTTAATTAAAATGATTGAGTTGCAAACATAGTAACATTACATATATATGATATGTTTAAGATGCAAAAGACAACCTTTTTTTCTGAGTTACAGACGTGAAATATTTATTGAATTCTATGTATTTAAAGTACTGATTATTTCAAATAGTCAAAGGCTCAGATATCTAGAATGGGAAGGGTGTTAAGACTTTTAATTCATAGACGTTTTGTTTTTGTTGAATACTTACAATAAATATATTCAACTCTAAATTCTGGATTAATTTTCTATAATAATAATGTCAAACTACGCCGAACCCTATACTTTATAGCAATCGAAACATGGTCGCGTGTCGTCGGTGTATAAAAATTTGTAATTAATAATCACAACGCCACTCGTTTATGGTAATGCTGGCTATTTCTCTTTACGCTAATGCGCGTCTTTGGGTTCAACGTGCTCGAAACCCCACTTTGCAATTTCAGCGGCCCTCAGATCTTATCTCTATCAATTATGGCCCATAAAACGTAATGACTTCATCGTAAATCTTCGGTTACACGACACAATTTTACTTGGTGTTGAATAAATGCGTCCAAATTGCTTTGAGGTATTAACGATATTTATCCTATCAAATTTTAGTAACTCCGAAAGTGTAATTAATACTTATGAATCCTGTACAAACGACAGGCAGACAAACAAAAAAATGTGTTCTGTCATTGTTTCTAAGGGCCTCCAGACCCAGGGTATTTTTTGTTTAAAATATTTCATGTACAGATTTTATCCCGTTATATATATATATATATATAATATAGTAAGGGGTGTCGAATAACATCATAATACTTGAGACACTCAAGCCAACCTCACCTGCACGTGATGCACCCTGCTCAACAACGAACGAGGCAATGGCCAAAGTGAGATGGTAAGGTGTTATAGCCTGAATGGGTCGCAACCACCATGTATATGGCGAAAAAGCCCGTCATAGTGATTCACTTCTGCGGATCGCGTTTCGGGTTGAGCCTGTGCATATCCAGCTTTTCGCAGGCCGGCATGACAGTGGCGACCGGCGATGGATAGTATGTCATTCGGTGGTCGCCATTGTTTTTGGATTGTACTATGCTTACCATCAGGCATAGTGGAGTCATTTTGCCATGCTACAATAAAAAAAAATTCAGGTAACATTTCAAATTATATTTAAAAATGCATGTAATATCAAAGAATTTAGAAATAAATGGACTTTGTTATTATATATTTAGGTAATTTACACTAATATTATAAAGAGGAAACGTTGTATCTTTGTATGTTTATAACGAATAAACTCAGAAACTACTAGACCGATTTCGATAATTCGTTCATCATTAGAAAGCTACATAATACTTGAGTAACATAGGTTACATTTTTTACTAGAAAAAAATAGGGATCCCTACTAAAATTTCAATAATCTAATCCAAGGTATGAAAAATATTGACATAAAATGACTTTCATCGCATGCACTGCGGAAGCTATGAATGATAGAACAAAAATATGTTCTACAATATTAAAGAACATATCATTTAACATTTTATATTATCTATAAAAAACCTCTCGGTACCATATGTCCAGCTATTGTGCAATTATTGTCCATTGTCCAGCTATTGGGCTTATTCGCGCAATAGAATTTTAGCTCATAGTAATAGGTCGGCATTCAGTTACAATCCACAAATTGATTATGTTCATCAGAACAAAATCCAAATTGGGAACCAATAAGATTTGTACCAAATGTTATGCTAAAAAATGAAGTGATGAAGCAAATGGTATGTGCTGCACATCTGGAAAGAACCAATAAAAACCTTTTTGGCAAATAATAACAGATAACCCGCTCATTTTTTCTCGCTAAACTATCACGCACCAAAACAATTAAATTCACCGGTTAGTTTTTTTCATCTTCTCATTTTGTTAGGTTAAAACAATCATCTACCCTCGAACAGAAGTCATTTCTTTCTGTAAGATTTTCTATTCTGGGTTGGATCGTGGCTACAAGATTTTCAAGACTATGATCAGTTTTAGCCAATCCACATATGTTTAACCCAAATGTTTAAAAGAATTGTTCACCCGTGCGAAGCCGGGACAGGCCGCTAGTAATCTATATAAACAAAATGATCAATGCGCGTATATTGCAAAAACTAAAACCACACCATCATTTCTTTAGCTTTACTTCTTAGACAGTTGCTCTTTATATAAAAAAAAACATTATCGCACTATAATCATTTAATATAAACTTTTAAGAAACTACAATTTTATAAGTACTTACTCAACTTCGCATTCAGCGATGTGTGAATTGGGACAAGCGGTGTGTTGCGCATACGTAGATGAGGAGTAGTAAACTGATAACATTACTTACAAAGAAATTTTAAAATAAAATCTAACTTATGTTTACATCATTTTTTATTTTTATTTGTATTCCTATGTATGTAAAATATATATATTAAGATAATAAACAACATAAACTAAGTCATGGATATCAGCAAGTAATACCATTATTATAGCGTCAGTATGCTATAGCTAAATCTCAAACTGGTGTAACAGATACCCCAACTATAACACATTTTTCGAAGTTAGGTGACAAAGCACTAACTAATATCTTTCAAAGTCAAGGAAAATTAAACACAGTTTCATCATCCAACCGGGCACTTAAATAAGCACTTAAAACGTCGCCTAGATGGATGGGCTAACTTCAAAGTAGACTCGAACTTTTGACAGCGGGGAAACTGCAAAATTATAGTTATTTTTAGGTGAAAATCGCTAAATATCGTTTTACTGAAATATGAAAAAGTACTTTTTCTATTTTAATAGCTTTAAGGAATGTTTGCACAACGTTTTAATAGTAGATATATTTTTCAATTTTTTATCATAGATATACAAGACAGTTTATATTTAACTGATCACTATATATTATAAAACAAAGTCGCCTACCGCGTCTGTCTATCTGTCTGTTCGCGATAAACTCAAAAACTACTGAACGGACTTTCATGCGATTTTCACCAGTAGATTTAATTCACGAGGAAGGTTTAGGCATATAATTTGTTAAGGATTTTTGTAAATTGTCAGGTCGGGACATCTGCTCACGGCTTCAACGGCTTAAAGTAGATATGACCCAACCCTTAGGAATAATTCTTTCTTCTAGATGAAAGTATGCTATGTCCTTATCTGTGCCACATGTGAGTACAAAACTTCTTGGTCATAAGTTGAACAGCTAAAGCTTCAAAGCATAACAAACAAATAAATTTACATTGGCATTTATAATACTAATTAAGAATAATTAAGGTGATCAGAGATACTAACACAACAGAAATAAATTACATAAGAACTAAAAACATTGAGATATTTTTGAAGCCCTTAATAAGTTTACTTGTTCAAGAATTCAGCAAAATATATTGCAACATATTAGCTATTATAAGATGTATATTAGTGGATATTTATGTATTAAGACGTACAATCTACTAATTTTAAACAACGAATTAAGTATCGGCATAAAACAAATGCTTAAAGTAATACTGCAAATATATGTTTGTATATTACTCTGTTGTTCAATGCACCACAATAACGTATTATAGTGTCATGCAGCATGCAAGGTGGCGAGACTTACTTTGTTTTCCGTGCTATGAATATAAATTAAAAATACTTTAATTAGGTCAAGTTAGGTTAAGTTCTACCTGTGTATTGTGTAGTTTAGGTATGATAACATCCAACTAAAATCATGAACAGTAAAAATTACATTTCTCTTACGGCTAAATGTACTCACAAGAAATGGTCCAACCATTGGCCTTATCGACTAATTTATTTTAAATTTATACCGACTGGTACTTGAGAATAAATATGTAAATATACCTACATAGAATATATATTCTTTTTATTAATACTAATTCAGATTTTGTCTCACTATCCATTATTTATGGTGTATTCATATATTTCGAAGTATATCAGCAAACCTTATTTCAAGTCACAAATAAGTTCTTTACTTAACGGCCAGAGATGATGTCATGCCGAAATTGAATGCATGAATATTCCACGAAGTTATTTCAAATATACACAGACCCCAAACATACAGACGCATTGCGTTTCGTTACTGCATATTCATGAAGAGACTTAAGGGCGTCCATACATTATTATATAATATAGTCAAACTCATAGCATATTTTTGTTAAATTCACCAGTCCAGTGTTTCAAGAATTAATTTCAATAGATACGGCGAAATATATTGTTTTCTATGATATGTTTTCTCTCTTCCGAGTTTCCGATAATTCTGTTGATAGATGTAGAACGTTAATTAAGTATTAGATTATGTAGAGTCTTCTTTATGTGACAATGTAGTCGAAGATAAGAAGTAATCCAAAATGACGTAAACTTTATGATTTAATCGAACTGTCAACCCGACCAATCAAGTGCAATACTTAATATAGTTAATAAATATGTTTACGTTCTATGAGATCAAAGAATACCGGTGAAATTAAAAGGCTGGTGTACAAGTGCATCATCCGACCGGTCTTGTTGTATGGCAGCGAAACGTGGCCGGTCCTCGGTAGAAATGTCCAGCAGTTACACGTCACTGAGATGAAAATGCTACGATGGATGTATGGCGTTACGCGGTTAGATCGCATTCGAAACGAACACATCCGTCGTAGTCCTGGAGTCCGTGACATCGCAGACAAGCTGCAGGAGAGTCGTCTCCGCTGGTACGGCCACATAAGTCGCAGGCCCCCTGATTATGTCGGAAATATATGTCACAACATCACTGTACAAGGCCCAAGGCCCAAGGCAGGCCCAAAAAACGCTGGCTGGACGTGGTGAAGGCGGACATAAAGGCGAATAACCTCATACAAAAGGATGCCGAAGTGGAGAAAGCTAAGTAGGAAAGCGGACCCTGGCACCAGGCCGGGATAACGCTAGAAAGAAGAAGAAGAAGAAATATGTATAGACATACACAGTCCACAATCAAAACGAGACTGCCCAATGAGTAATCACGTGTCGCCTTTTAAAAGGTCCATACGAAGCAGACAGCCAATAATAGCCAAAATGATTACAATGGGTTTACGAGCCAACAGTATTTCAGAACAGTAGTGAATAAATACAAACCCCGACATACATCAGGTGTTAGGTTAGTCGCTTACAATTTTCTAAGACATGATAGTTCATGGTCACATTCAACATATAATAAACAAATACTAATAAACAACAAAGAGAGCCTAAGTTAAAGTTTGTTCTAAGACTTTCGAAAGTATAGATATAAATATAATAAACCTAGGTGCAATAACCGGTGTCGAAAGCTATAAGGGGCCACCTGGAGTTAATAACCTTTGATAATAAATCGGATAATAAGCCCTTTTGTTTTATTCATGTTGTTCACTTCACCCGACGGTCATTGACACTACTTTAACATAGACCCGTAAAGGATTGAGTATAATTTTTGTATTTTTCTAGATAATTTTCTAGATAATCGAATGCAGGGTATCTTCCATAAATATTGCTACTGTCTAAACTTTCACCTGGTATATTCTTGTAGACGATAGATTAGTTAGTTATTATGTTCAAAACGGTATAAAAATACTCGTAGCTACATTTTTATTCAATTTTTTTTATTGAATGTCTAGAGACACTGAAATAATTTGCTTCTTTACTCAAACGCCATAGCTTATTATTGCTTAATTTGTAAGTAAAAAGAACCACCTACGCTTAGCTTCAAAGAAATGTTTTCTAAAAGAGCTTTCTTAGAATTTCTCTTTCAAATCTCTTTTTATGTAATAGTTTGTACAAAAAAAAATTATTAAAAAAGAACGCGATATTCCTTCATCTCAGATAAGACAATGTTTTTTTTATTATATTATATTACTTTTTTATTCATATCTCTTGATCATGAACAACTCTGTGTATCATAGATTAAAGATAACAAATTGGGAAAATAAATGTTTTCTAAGGCAATATTTTATTTTCTCATAATAAAGTTATCAGAAAATATTATTTGTACGATAATGTTATATGAAATCTTGTGATAGAAAGTTTATAATAGACTAGCGGGCCTAGCAGATGTTGTACTGCCCTGAAAATAATAAATCTTAAATAAAAGTCGCAGCGGCATCTACTGGGTCTAACTGTAAATCTAAACTATTCTTGAATCCACCTGAATAGACTGATGTACCAGGTTTGATGAACATAAATTAAAGTTTAATAATATGACAATGTACACATCTAAAAAGTTTCCTACGTCATATTCGATAAAACTTTATGCCAAAATTTGTCTTTTTGCCCGAGCATGACAATATGTTTTTATAATTTAACTAGCTGACCCGTGCAACTTCGTCTGCATCGAATCGGTTATGTCATTATTTACGACATCACATTAGAAACCTCAAAAATAACAGTATTTCTCCACTATTTAATGGATGTTATTATACATATAAACCTTCCTTTTCAATCACTCTATCTATTTAAAAAAACCGCATCAAAATCCGTTGCGTAGCTTTAAAGATTTAAGCATACATAGTGATAAAGGGACAGAGAAAGCGACTTTGTTTTATACTATGTAGTGATATATACGAATTTAATATATTACAATAAACCTAGGTATATTTTTATTCGTTGCCTGTTGTGTTAAGTTACCAAAATTCAAACAAACATAGACATGAAATCTAAATTGTTCAACCTAAAAAGAGAATAAGAGCTTACAATATTTATTACTATTTCTTAATTCATTAATATTAATAAGAAACTTTAAATACGTACTCTCTCATCGACTATAAAATATATTTCTTTAAAACATAACGCGTTTCTTAAAAGAAAACACGCACAAAGCTAACGGTATAGCAAAACGTTTCCACGTGTTTATTTATTTGAGACGTCGAACACTGATTTCAATAAAATATCATTCTATACAGTGACATATTCCACCTTTGAAATGCAAATCAGACCCCTGGGAATTCATAGCATAAATAGGGTGACTAAATCACATATTTATGTTCTAGTTACACTACATTTTTATGTTGGTTTTATAAAAATACAGTAAGTTAGATCAATAATAGCTTTTAGCTTATTAGTTACCGTTTATACTATTAAGTTGAGAGTACAAGAGATGGAAATAATAGTAATAAAATCATCCATACAGTAGAAAACAAAGTATCAATGAGAACTTTGTAAGCCTATGTTATGCATAATTATGTCAATTCTTATTATATATAGACGAATATGTAGTTTTAATTCAAACATATATTAAAATGTGTTCGTAACATCGATTTAATTGATTTTGATATTTGGAGTTTGCAAAAAAACAGAAGGTTAATTTGAAATAACCTGATTTACTCGATTAAACTATATAATACTATCAAATCTTCGACAAAAAATATGTAATACACATGCATACAAGATTATAAGAAGATTGAAAAAACGTTCAATTAAACAAAAATGTCTTTACGTAGTTCTCAGTTTTGTACTATGCAAACTATTAATTTGAAATTCAGGACTGGTCACCCCCTACTTTTATAAATTTCGTTATACTATATTTCTTTCTATACCACATTTCTATATTTTCCTAAAACGTTAATATATATCTAAAACAACCTCATGTTTTGTATATAGTATATAATCAGATATAATTACTGAATTAACATCTTTTGGCGTTTTAAAGAAACGTTTACGACAGGATATCGAAAACAATATGCTCTAGTTCGGTCTATAATCTGAGAAACTATTTTAAACATGTAACATATCAGAAGTAATTAAAATAAAATCAAGAAATACTTTATTTAATTTAGGCCCTAAGAATGCACTTATGAACATCAAAACTTTTTGAAAAAGCTGCGAATCATCCCAGTCCGTTAGTGGTATCCGCCGCAAAATACGAACCCGTACCGAACGCGGTACATTATAAAAGACGTCCACGACATATTTTTACCGACCCTCCCGATGAAATAACGGCAGTGGACGATCAGTACCAGCCTGTCTCTCTAAACAGAGCGTGTTCACGCCCACGCTCGTGTAACCACAGATCACGTCACCGTGATCTAGGAGTACATTTCGCTCCCGCACACCAGACTAGGCTCCCCTCGGCAGCGGTTCAAGTCTAGGTCCGTTCCCTCAGCGTGGAGTCCTTAAGTACGCTACTCGTGCGATACAGTAACACAAAATCTTACAACACTGCAACAATATTATACATATCACCTCCACACACGTGCACGTACACATGCTTACACATGTAAGTGGAAGGGTTTTGTTTTGTCCCTTATGGAACTGAAATAGTTCAGAAATTTTCCGACACAAAATACACATAAGAGTTGTTGAGGTATGTATGCCTGGTACACATATATGTTTCAATAACTCATATAAGTATGAATATGTAGGTTAGCTCAGATAGGTCGCGAATTGCATGTATCAGGCAACAGCCCAAGCCGAGATGTGCCGTGCACCCTTGAGCTAATTGCCCAAATAAAATCGGCTGACTGCCTTAAGCGCTCTCCTTAGTAGTCCGGTGAAGCTGTTAAGACCTTGCTAGGTCAATAGCGTAGTCAGTTCGACAAAAGAAACGTCAAAACTACCGCCGGTTCGGAAAATAACCCAGTCATCGAGAAGAACCGGCAAGAAACTCGATCTGGTTTATCTTTTTAACATATATAATACAATAAACATCCACTCTATAATGATCTTTTGACATCAAAACGCACTTGACATAACGCTTAAACTCACAATCCGGCAAATCGGCAATATCCTTTGGACGTTTGTTGTAAAACCTAACACTATTCCCTAAAAAACTTTTACTGGTTTTACTAAGTTTGAAACATGAAACAACCATTTTTGTACAGTATTTAGATCATGCCGGTTTTTTACAAAATTCTTATCTTTATAATGTAGAAATTATTTATGTAGATATATGTTGTTTATTTAATTTAGTTGTCTATAATGGACTAATAGAATCAGTTTAAATAGAATAAAACTGAAGACATCAAAGCAATAGTAACTATTCACTTCTAAAATATAATATTTCTGTGTGGAATGAGATCTCCCTAAGGGTTTGGAGTGACTGTTTTGCATGACAAAGTCTCTAACAGTTCTACCGAACGTTTGAACTAACCTTTTATATATAATTTGTATATTTATATATGACCTATCTAAACCTTGTTTATACACACAGTCTTAGTAACTCTATCTCGCTTACTCTTAATTAGGATTATGTTATACAGTAAGTGAGATGTTTTTCGTCTCTGTTAGTCTTACAGAATACTCACAAGTCACTGAAAATCTCTTTGGCAATTATATGTAAAGAGTTTTCATATAGACCAGAAAAAATGGTACCTTTTGTCATAGTTAATTTATTTTCTATAATAACTATGCCAAATTTAATTTCAGAGCTACATACAAGTAGCTTTGGTAAAGTTCTTGACTTTCAGTATTAGCGGGGCATTTCGTTTAAATATTGATTATTCTGGCAGTCGTTGTTTAAGACGTTTATTGAAGAAGTTTAACAAAGATGTAAATCTTTAAATCATTACGTTTGCGAGGATGGGAAGGGAAGGCAGGGGAAGGGGCGCGAGGGAGCAGCCCCTCCTTCTGCGAGGAAGTCGTCTCGCAGAAGGAGGCGGCGGAGAGGGTCCGGGAGGAGAACCCTCAAAGTGACCCTCTCCGCCAACGGAGGACAGGCAGGAGGAGACGGCAGTTCGACCGCCGCCTCCTTCCACCGTAACCGGACCTAGGGAGGGTGGGTCGGGGGGCCCATCTTCCCATTGCACAGGTCCGGCGGACGGAGGAGATGGCCGGTGTGTACCCGGCTGTCTCCTAAAAAGACGGGGCCCGGCGGCGGTGCTTTCGCTGCTGGGCCAACCGCTGGGGCGGCACGATGAAATCTGTAGAGATCTCGTGCCGCCCCGAACATGGTGGCAGACGTACACCATGGGGTTTTAGTCCGTGCGAGTCAAAAAAAAAAAGTGGTCCCCCGGAGCTCTCACTGACCGAACGAAATGCAACAATGCAAGCACACGTCGGTGATCCTGTAGGTCGGGTTGTACTACCCCAGGCGAGCCAACACATTCATGCTGAAACCAGTAATAACTTCAGCGTCAGTCTACCACGTATATAAGGTTGATCTTCATCTTAAAATTTATTTTCCAAAAACCATCTTTAACACGACTTTATAATACATTTTAATAAAGAAAGAAATTCGTAGCAAGGTATGTTCACTGGTAATAAATAAGTATGTGCTCTACTAGATTTGAAGTGATGCAACATGAGTCATAAAATGAACAGCATGGGTAACCGAGCTCATTATTTTGTTACACCTGAGACGTGATATGGAACCAAAATTGTATGAAATAACTATACATCAAAACTACAATTCCATTTTCGTTTCAGTAATATCGTCAGTACATGATTTCGAGTCATTTAAATATTGTTCCTATATATATTTCTAACATATATTAAAAACGCGAGTGTGAGTTTATTTATTTCTTTCATCATTTATAACGCTTTCAGATCGTACAATCTTTCAAACACGTTGTCACAGTTATAGAAATTACAATATAACCTATCTTGTGAAATTATTTTAGATTAATGCAAGCGAAACCGTGGAATAGGGCTACTAGACGTATATAATACTTTTACATCAATGAGTTTAATCTCTATATATCTCCAATTTTGCAGTGAGGACTTTAACGACGCGGCCAGAAAGTGCACGTAACATAAGTTGCAAATTAAATAACGTGTATTGTATGAATTATGAATCGAAGCAACCAAACTGAACCAACGATTATAATACCACCTTTATAAAGAGAATCAACCGTATACAAATTCACAGGTAAATGTCGTAGATATATACAATTTAAAGCAGTAGTCAAATTACACAGTTTACCTTGTTCATATTGAGGAAAGGATCAACGTATCTCTTTTGAATCAACATATCAAAGACAGACCGCAATGTGAATAGCGGTATTTTCCGGCTTTTGCGAATCCGAGTACCTATTCGAGTGCCACTAACGAGGAAATACGAGGGGAACGTTTTCTTACGCCGTTTGACAGGCTCGCTACACATTTATATTTTTATTTTACTGGGAACTTCTAATTATCTTCCTAAATTTTCGTATTATTCTAATAAGGAAATTATTGGCAAGGATTCTTTGAAAATATTGTAACGGTTAATGAAATCTATATAACACTAACATTCATAACAATACACACACCATATTTTTCAAGTCAAAGTCAAATTCTCATACCCTTGTGTCTCTTTTTACCCTCTCTTAATTAGTAATTCAATGCAGGTCGCAAATGTGTCAACTAGTGACATCTATCGGTATCTTACGTTAACCGGTAATCATTCCCCACAACAGTCAGTCAAAATTAAAGGTAAATAAAAACCGCAGAAATATTCATATAGATTGTTGATATTGACCTGCCGGCACTTATTATTAGGGCAAACATTGTACTTAAAAAAATCACCGAAGTGAATTTGTAAGGTAAATTGTCATTTTAATATGGCTATATAAATAGCGAGAATTTAATAAATAATACGTGTATTAAACGTAGATAATTATTGTTATCATAAGCTTGTTCTTTTGAGTGTAACGTGGAACGGCTAAATGTTTTACGTTCTCAATTTCGATTGTTTTGGTAATTGCAGTAAGAATAATATCAGACAAAAAAAACGTTATTTCGAATCCTGACAAAGGTATTTTATCTTATTTAACAATTAGTTCTCTTCCTACTATCACAATGATTACTAAATAATTTAAAACGTAGACGGCATATTAACACGCTAATTAACCTAATAAACGTAATGGCGTCCATTGATAGGATTATTGTATCGATCCAATTCAATACATTTCATGCACCATTAGTCAGAAGTATTTCGATGATTTGGCTCATTTGCGTTCCAAAATTACGGTGTACACTCGCTAGTGAATGCAATGTAAGCTTTAATTTAATTTCAGAACCAAACGTTTCCAGATATATACCTAGCATTGCTACGATAGTTCAAGATGTGGTTATTTTACAAAAACTGATAATAATACATTATTCCTACTAAATTGAAAACAGATTATAGAATACATCACTATTCTGTTGTTGATTATGCGTTATTTTGTTGTTTGTTATTTTTAGAAAATGACAATTGATGTCCTTATCACAACGTGCAAGCAAGATCTATGCAACAATCAATTAGCGTGATAAGGAAAGCAGTTCATGTCGTTAATAACAACGTTTTTAAATAAGGTTTTTTGGTATAGTAGAATCTCTGCAAGCTTCGACTGCCAAATGTCACCGCCATACTTATTTTTGCCGCAAAGAAATGCAAGGAGGTGTAAGTGCATGCACAGGAGGTGTTTTAACTCTATTAAAGCTCACTTCTGAATTGTAATCGTTTGCAGCCTGCTTACATTGATATATGGACTGCAACATTCACTGACCACTCAGATGAACTGCACTTTTGTTATCATACCATCAAAAAATCATATCATTTAACAGAGTTTGTCCATAATAAATATAGAATTTATTATAATTAACAACTTTGCCATGGGTTGAAATAAATCATTATGCGAGAATTGGTGTACCCTAGAAATGTTTTCGTAATATAACTATCAACTAGAATAGATCAAATTAATTACATGCCACTGTTTGAAATAGCTAGTCACGGGGTAGCGCCATTATAAGGGTGCCTTTCCACCACAAATCTGTAAGATAGCTTAATGGTGAGTAACTTACGAAACTGTGTCCATCTCCACCAAACTGACTACTCTATTGACCTAGCAAGATCTACTAAGGCAAGCGCTTAAGGCACTCAGCCGATTTTATTTGGGCAACTAGCTCAAGGGCGCACGACACACCTCGGCATGGGCTGTTGCCTGATACATGCAATTCGCGACCTATCTTTTTTTTTATCGTGGGGAAATCCCTTATGGATACACCACCCTCTCGGGGGAGAGGGTGGGTGATGTCCGACTCGCACGGACTAAAACCCCACGGTGTACGTCTTCCGCTATAGTTGGGGCGGCACGAGATCTCTATAGACTTCATCATGCCGCCCCAGCGGTTGGCCCAGCAGCAAAGGCGCCGCCGCCGGGCCCCGTCTTGTTAGAAGATAGCCATGTACACACCGGCCATCTCCTCCGTCCGCCGGACCTTTGCAATGGGAAGTGTACCCCCGACCCATCTTCCCTGGTCCGGTTACAGTGGGAGGAGGTGGTCAAACTGACGCCTCCTCCTGCCCGTCCCCCGTTGGCAGAGATGGCTACTTTGAGGGTCTTGCTCACGGACCCTCTCCGCCACCTTCACAGAAGGAGGCGAGATTACCCCCTACAACTTCACAAACTCTATCTCTTTATAATTAGTATATAGATATTGACTGTCTTATAATCTTTGAGTGTGGAGTAATTGTACCCAGTAACGATGACGTATTTTCTACTTCTTAGCAAGATACAGCAACAATGCAATCGCAAGTTGCAAATCATCGTCCATCGCTATTAAAATGTCTGAAGTCAATGGTCGTCGTCTCTTAACTGATCCCTGTTATTCCAAACGGAAATAAACGTATGTGTGTGAAATATGTACGGCGTCCGCCAGGTCCCGCCTCCACCTTTCCACTACTTCCTCCCTCGACGCTTTTCGCTTTTCCTCTATTTCTCTGGGAGCTAGAGGCTCCCCCATCCGTTTCTTAACCACCGTATATTGATATACGGCGGCAAGCACCTCCGCCTCTAGCTCCCAGGGAAGGGAGCTGGCCTGCACCAAGGCCGCCCCCGAGGACACCGTGTGGTATCCTCGTATCAGCGTCAACGCCACGGTACGCTGCACAGCGCACGGATATGTAACATATATGTGTACCAAGCATACATACCTCAACAACTCTTATATATATTTCGTATCGTATAATTTTCTAAACTATTTCAGTTTTATAAGGGAAAAAAGAAAACCCTTCCACTTTCATGTGTAAGCGTGTATGCGTGTACGTGTGTGGAGGTGATATGTGTAATGTTGTCGCAGTGATGTAAGGTTTTGTGTCACTGTATCGCGCGAGCAGCGCACTCAAGGGCTCCACGCCGAGGGAACGGACCTAGGCTTGAGTCGCTGCCGAGGGGGGCCTAATCTGGTGTGCGCGAGTGAAATTTACCCCCAGAACACGGCCAAAGATAAAGGATATAGTGCAGTTCTGCTCCGTACTTCATGTAGGTTCACCACTCGTATAGCATAGCGTTCTAAGCTCGTTTTCTTAGCAAATTGTATCATTGAGTATCCACACATATTCCTCGCTACGCAACTCAGCATGTTTCAGATGGGAAGGCACCCTTAAACCTTAAGCCTGTGCCTTATCTCTGATCTTGGCCTTATTTGGGCTTAGAAACGTTTGCCAATTCATATAATGTTATTATAGATAATACCAACAAAATATAATAATTATAATTGTCAAGTAAATATAACTAAAAAAATAATAGCTTTTGTAGATAATACGGACGATTAAAAGAAATACGCGTGTAGATTTGTCAAACCTTCAATATGAGGCTTGTTTATAGTGAAAATTTTATATATTATTATTTAAATAAAATGCGTTTAAAGAAAGTTTATGAAAATAAAATAAAATTACTTAAGCAAAATTGAATAAAAAATAACACGCTCTATCTTCATTGCTGAAGATATGCTATCAAGCGGACGCCCAGCTCCGTGTCAAACCGAATTAACAACTTATAAAACAAAAAACAAAACTTCGTTTAAATGCAGCATCGAAACTAATATTTAAAATGTCTATTATAATCTTCAATAACAACTGATCGAAGATTATAATCTATACAATATACATATAATAAGAACGTACATCTAAATGCTCGAACGCATATACGACTGCTCTATTACAGGTGTGTGACGATGATGTTTCCAGAGTTCTATCTTGAACATTTTCTGATAGTTGCGTACAAATTAGTTATATTGATATAGATTTTAATATATAAAGCCGTATCTTGTCGTATGAGCCAAGCGAAACAATACTCTGCAAGATGTTATTCTCTTGCAACTGGAATAATATCACTAGCGTGTAAAAACCGTACTGACGAGTTAAAAGCCTATTTCCGTAGGAATCCTATTATCGAAGTATTCGCGACAGTGATAAGATGTTAATTACGGTCAAACTTCCTCAAGACATACCTTCACCGTCAGTTCCTATATTACCATTTTGAATCAGCGAACGTACGTTAATCCCCAAATATTCGGTAGAACGTATCGAGACTCGTTTCGCTTTTATTCATTCAATGAAACTACTCGACCACTGACACCTATATTAGTGGCATAGAGAAAGAGCAGAATAGTTCAATTTATAAAATTCAAATTATACAAACCAATGGTTTCCTGCCACGTATGTTTTACCTTGTTATTTCAAAGCTTAGAATATCAATTCAATTTGAATAATGGACTCGTGAATCTACTAATTTGATGATACCCAATGCGTTCGCTAATCCCTTTGACCTCGTATCGCTTATTAAAGAAACTCTTAATAAAATCAATAATTCAATATCACAATTCTTTTGATATTGGTCCGAAGCAATCAATTTATGAAAATAGTCGTCGTCTCTCGGGGAATAGATTAACATATTTTTTCAAAATTGCCGAGGAATATTCAGATTCCCCTCCAATTTCACTTATCGAGGACTTTCTATTTAAATTTGCGTTTTATTGAATCTTGTCAACGTTTTTGTATACAGATATATTATGAGTATTACGGAAAAAAACCAAGTATATTTGAACCATAGATTATTTATTACATATTAAGGGTATTTTACAGTTACAGTTTTGTAGATGGTAAAGCCACGCTGAAGCTATTACTGGTTTCAGCATGAACGGGTCGGTTCGCCCGGGGTTGTACCACCAGAACCACAGAAAACCGACATGAAGTAACAGTGCTTGCATCGTTGCGTTTCGTTCGGTCAGTGCGAGCGCCGGAGGCCCACCTCCCCTCCCCTCCTCCTTTCCTTTCCCCCAGACACAGGCTGGCAACGCACTTTCGACTCCCCTAGTGTTGTTAGTGTCTATGGACGGTGATGATCACTTAACATCACGTGACCCACCTGTTCGTTTGCCTACTATGAGATAAAAAACACTACTTAAAACTAAAACAAAAATATACTAAATATTATCAAATAATGAATGAAACATTACTTACGTCAAGTTATTATGAATTACATACTCTTAACATTGTGCATGTAATACACTGAAATATTAATTACTTGGAGATAATTATACTTCATAACGTTACTTAATTAGTATAACTATTTGATAATTAATTTAGTAATCATATTATAATTATTAACTAAGAGCCCAATCTACGTTTAGACATAATTAGGTTAAATTAAATTCCACTGGCCTACTAACTTAGACGTAATGAAAAATAATTTGTCTCAAACAAGAAAAACAGGTTGACGAGATTAATAGAACGTAAATCCAAGAATTTAAATATTTTTCCAACAACATGATAGAAGACTAAAATGGGATGTAATATTTATGTGAATTAGATATATTCATTATTAATATGAGGAATTAGCTTTTGATCGCATCTTCGTTCGAGTCAATGTAGATTTGAACACATTACAGGAACACATTACAGTTCAGAATACAGTATTTTTTCTGGATCCAAATGTACACTTTTCTCTACCGCTGAGAACGTGTATACAAAATTTAAATAAAAGCGTTACAAACAGAATCACAAAATCACGGTCGCATTTATAAAATTAGTGAGGATATCTATTCAAATATATGTAGGATATGTACATAGCGAATAAATTAGAAAAAAACAGGTCGATATAAATAAACCAAGATGAAGAAAAGAACTCCCCTATAACTAAATAGGCTTTTTACTGTAGCTAAATTCGTTCACTTATTTTAACCTTTGAGTGCAGCGGTAGTAAGCTCTACTATTGAGCCGAGAGATCGTAGTTTCGATCTCGGCACATGACAGGCTTTTAGGCATAACTGTAATTTCAGTGCTGGTTCTTATCAGGTGGTTCTGCCACGCTGAAGCTATTACTGGTTTCAGGATAAATGGGTCGGCTCGCCCGGGGTAAAATCCTATTCAATAATAACTTTGTTATAATATTTTAAGTATTCTAGGTATTTTCATATGTGCTTATACTAGACAACGTAATTATTAAAGTACAGTATATTTAATAATTAGCTTTTACCCGCAGCTCTGCATGCGTTTTTTATATTGTATTAAAGAAATATAAAATTGTGGGAACATATTACAATTATAGAAATGCTCTTTCAAAAACAATTATAAGCGCCTACCACCTACAGTAACATGTTATATGTACATTAGAAATAGAAATACTAACAGTTTGTCAAATAGCGTTTACCATCAGTAACATATTTGGAACTTTAACTGGTGGGTTAACTACCTACCTCAAAGCTCACTTACACTGTATAAGGAACTAATGAAACAATTACTATAAAGATGTCCATATTTTCAATATAATTAAGTTTTTGTGACTATACAAAAAATAATCGCTTGTCTGTTCCGCAAGAAATTGTATTATAGAACTCTTGATGTAATAATTTTATGGTCTACGATCTTATTAGGAAGACCACTTCTTCAAAGTTACTATTAATTATAATGTTGAATTGTAAACAATAAGTTGATAATTATTTCTTTAATTAAACACAATGAATAGAAGTCTTGAAATTTTGCCAAACTTCTAGCGGACGAAGTTTTTTGAGTGTAAGTGGTGTCGAATAACATCATAAGACTTGAGACACTCAAGCCAAACTCATCTGCACGTGGTGCACCCTGCTGAATAACGAACGAGGCAATGGCGAAAGCGGGGTGGTAGGGTTTTACAGCCTGACTGGGTCGCAACCACCATGTATATGGCGAAAAAGCCCGTCATACTGATTCGCTTCTGAAGGTCGCGTTTCGGGATCAGCCTGTGCATATCCAGCTTTTCGCAGGCCGGCATGACAGCGGCGTCCGGCGATGGATAGTCAGCGGCGACCGGCGATGGATAGTGTGTCACTCGGTGGTCGCCATTGTTTTTGGACTGTACTGTGCTTACTATCAGACACAATGCAGTCATTTTACCAAGCTACAATAAAAAAAAGCACGGTTAAGAGCTAATCTAAATGAAAATAAAGTAAAATATTTTTTATAAGGTCCACTATCTGCCAGTGAAAGTCCCATGAAAATCGGCACAACCGTTTTGGAAATAGCACTGCGGACGAAGCCACGGTTAACAGCTAATCTATATTAGAGTTATATCACTTGCTGTAATTTCAGCTGTATTAACAGTGAAATTTCCGTTAAAATCGCTCCACCCGTTTCGAAGATAATCCGGAACAAACAGACAGACCAACAAATAAAAATTTAATTGCATTTTTGTTATCAGTAGCGTGTATATATCATGTATCCAATCAGTAAAAAAATGTTATATACAGTCACTTCATATTTATTATATGTATAGATAATAAAGTAAATAAGGTACGAAATGTTCATAAAATATGTCATACATAACTTTACCTTTATAGAACCGCTCCCCCTCGTCGTGCTGTCACATTTTCTGTGACAATATACAAGGCGTAAAAATATTGATATGTTTAGAAATATGAAAGGAATAACTTCCAGTCATAACAAAAAGAAAACATTAAAAAAAATCGCATTTGCGAAATTATTTGATGAGCTGTGAACGTCACGTTTCCTTATACCGCCCGATCCCCCTTATCACATCTTGTCACAGTAAGCGACACCCCCTCATAAGTGTGAACTTATTCTATGAACTGCCTTTCACATAATAAACCTATGATAGATTTATAAATGTTATTTTACATTATAATTGTTTATTCGATCAGCATCTAGAGCGTGCTTTTCTAAAGATTTTCTTGGGTTGTGGCACCTATTAATTCTAACAATAACGCCATATCAGAAAGTATAATTTAATAGAATATGTAAACATTATTTATTGAATTTTCCAAACTAAAATAATTTTATAATCATTCATTATAATAATTTATAATAAGTTGTAATTACTGATTAGGAGCATTTTAACGTATTACGATCAATTAAATATATAACTTCAGAATTAATTAAATTTATTTATTACAAACAGAAAAACACAATACGCTGAATCCAATAACTTAACCTGTGAGTGTACGTAATACGTATCAAAAATATCAACGTCGAGACAAATTGCTACAATTCAGAAGACTCCGAGCTCAGATACAGCACGACAATTTCTTAAATTGCTACAATTTAACAAAACCAGAGCTCAGATACAGCACGACAATTTCTTACATTTCGCCGATTTAACAAAACCACTCTATTGTGCTTCCTACTATTATTGTGTGTCATCTTATACTAGTAATGCGACGTGGTTTAACTTGTGTATAATAAAAAAAAACATTAATGTCAGTGCATTTAGGCAAGTTTAAACAGATTTTGTATCAATAATGTTTATTGTTTAGATAGACGACCAAGCGCGTAAGGTAGTCGTCACGGTGACGCATTAACATAGGTAGTCACAGTTCGGCTCTAATCGGTAATGCTCGGGTCTTGTTGAACAGTCAAGAAGCAGAAGCTAAGCCCTCGGCTCCCGAAGCCCCGATTTCTAACCTATTATACTGTTGTCCATATAATGATTATAGATTGGATTTTTGGGTGAGGTATTTTATAGTTATATTTATTATTATCAAACCAGGTTAAATTAGTCCCACAAAAGTACTGCAGCATTCCCGAGCGAAAGACAAGAATATTGAGATATTAATTATTATCGAAGTCTTGTCAGCTTTAGCATTGAAGCAAGTTACTACGATTGGTTATATAGATTGAAATATCCCATCGAGGGTGGTGCTCCCGTTCATTCATGCAACAAAGATTTTGTTATCTGCAGCATTGCTTTAAAAGGTATACAAAAGTTAATCACGAAGAATCGAGACACAAAAATGATTTTAACAAAAGTAAAAATTTATTTGGCCAATTATATATTTGAGATTTTCATTTTATTTATATCTAGCAAACAAACTGGGGGCACCTGATTGTAAGTGATCACCGCTGTCCACAGATACTAGCACCACCAGGGGAGTTGCAAGTGCGTTGCTAGCCTGTGTTTTGGGGGATAGGGGAGGGAGGAGCGAAGGGGGAAGTGGTGGAGGGGAGGAGGCGGGAAGTGGCGGAGGGGAGGAGGCGGAAAGTGGGAGGAAGGAAGGTGGTTCTTCGGCGCTCTCACTGACCAAACGAAACGCAACAAAGCAAGCACTACTACCCCGAGCGAGCCGACCCATTTCATGCTGAAGCCGGTAACAGCTTCAGCGTGACTATACCATCTACAAAGAAATGAAATATTTATATTATATATATTAATCTTGAGTAATTATTATGATAAAGATTGTCCGTATTTTTGATGAAAACTGAATCTTATAAAATAGGTGGAATAAAGTACATAATGCAATTTATGTTTTGTACAAATATTATTCCTAATTTCGTTTGTACGTGTTTCGATATATTATCGATATATTATTCATGAAAAATAGGTTACCGCCATCTCCTGATCCCAAACTACATTTATTCCAAACAATCGGTCCAGAAATGTCATGTGAAAAAGTGCAACCAAACGGACAAACTTACTTTCATATTATGCGACTTAGGTTAATAAAAATATCATAAAACCAATACCTAGTAACAGGATAGACAAATAACAGTGAAGACATCATAATCGAATTTATTTATATATTTATATACTTAGGTGTACCAAATTTCAAAGCGATTTTGAAGTTTATGGTTCTCATATATACAAGCTCTACAGATATATACACCGAGCTACAACTATAAAGAATAGAGTTAAATTTTTAATACAAATAGGTAACTCAACTCCGAGGACACAGTAATGGAAGGGTAAATATCGTAATGCTCTTTTTGAATGAATAATAAATACCGGGCTTACTGCTTGTGCTATACCGCAAATATATATAGTGTCTCCGTGACCGCATAGAATATGTTCTTAGCAGATTCAATTGGAAATAAAACGTTTCGAATTGAACGTAGTTGATACTGTGCTTTTATAGCTGACTTCACCGATCACTGGTTTTTTATGATTCAGTCTAGTAAATTTTTAATAGACAAAAATAAATACAATCTTTTTAGAGACCTTTGAAAAATGTACTTAATTATTGTATTATAAGGTCTGGATTAGATTGGTATGTTTGTACATGACTGAATTCTTGGTACAAAACACCTGGTGAAAATACATGGTAATAAACCAGTCATAGTAGCTAACTCTCTTTTAATTCGTATTATTTCGACATCAACCATATATATCCAACTAGCGGGACCGGCAGATGTTGTCCCGCTCTGATTATAAAAAAAATCATTGACAAATTATATAACAAATTATTCCTCATGAATCACTTTATCCACCGCTGTAAACCGTATCAAAATCCGTTCAGTAGTTTTGAGTTTATCACGAACAGACAGACAGACGCGGTAGAGGACTTTGTTTCATACTACGTAATAATGTCATTGAAGTTTATAGACACGACAGCGTCCACTACTTATGAATTGTAGACTTTTTTGTCACAATGCAGTCACTCTGTCGTGCTACAATAAAAAGATGCAAAAAACAACTCCACTAATATACTTAATATTAAAATGACTTTTTCTGTATGTTTGTCAAGTTTCCACAACTAAACTACTGAAAATATCACAATGAAATTGGCATAAAGGTAACCTGGGACCTGAAAAGGTTATATATAGACTTTTTTCCAACCTTTCCAAAAAATAAGCAGACGAAGTCACGAAGATAACCTAGTTTTACATATGTACAATTAATAATGAATACACTTTCAATAAAAAAATAACTAATTTACACCAAAAAATAAATAGCTTTATATAGAGACCGGTGTCCGAATACCCTTTTTGGGAACACATTGTGTTTATTCAGAGGCGGTTCACACTGTTTGTTTGCGTTAAATAAACTTACCTATACGTTTTCAACGAGCATACCATAGGAAACTGTAGAGTTTCATGTTAACTGCACAGGCAAAAGTATTTATTGAACGCTTGTCCCACGTAATGACATTATTAATTATTCCTAGGATATTCTATTTAATCTAAATTTTCAATAATGATTTTTTATTACCACAAGTTATTTTAATTTCTTGTACACATCGTCCGCAATTGCTAATATGTCAGACAGAATTCACGTAGTGTTGTATCACGGGCAATGTCGGCTTCTCTAACCGTGGCTGATATCCTGACCGATGAAACTCTCCCGGAGCTATTTTGTTGAACCTCGTAAAAAGATTAACAGGTATATAACCTTCTTAATGAATAATAGACTGAGGAATAAAACCGCTTCAAAAATGGAGAGGAAGAAAACGTCTTTAAAGATACTGAGAAAGAAAGCATCATTAAAAAACAAAAGACGGACGAACGCGCAGTTGGAAGTAATCGACGTTGAGTCTTCTCCTTTCTCTGTCCGGTTAAATTACCTATACGTTTTCAACGAGCATACGATAGGAAACTGTAGAGTTTCATGTTAACTGCACAGACAAAAGTATTTATTGAACGCTTGTCCCGCGTAATGACATTGTTAACTACTCCTAGGATATTCTATTTAATCTAAGTTTTCAATAATTATTTTTTATTACCGCAAGTTATTTTAATTTCTTGTATACATCGTCCGCAATTGCTAATATGTCAGACAGAATTCACGTAATGTTGTATCACGGGCAATGTCGGCTTCTCTAACCGTGGCTGATATCCTGACCGATGAAACTCTCCCGGAGCTATTTTGTTGAACCTCGTAAAAAGATTAACAGGTATATAACCTTCTTAATGAATAATAGACTGAGGAATAAAACCGCTTCAAAAATGGAGAGGAAGAAAACGTCTTTAAAGATACTGAGAAAGAAAGCATCATTAAAAAACAAAAGACGGACGAACGCGCAGTTGGAAGTAATCGACGTTGAGTCTTCTCCTTTCTCTGTCCGGTTAAATTAGGGAGTCGGGTCTAAGGAACCTATCTCCCATTAAATGAGGACCCCCGCACCAGGGCATCATGGTCACCTCATTATGATGGCAGATGATACACTGCAACATCATTGCGTTTTAGTTAGTAGAAGTCCCACATAAACTTCTTGCTTTCTCAAGAAGTTCGCATCTTTCAATTAAACAGTACCGTTTGTAGGTAAATATTATTGCGAGACAACTTTTTACACAATATCTTTTCTAAACATTTACACGAAAATGGTGTTTTTAATTGAAAAATATACTCAATTATCATAACGACATAAGTTAATCCTATGGGGATTGAGATTTTATATTTGTCTAACAGTTTAAATTCGATTTGTCATGTATTCATTACAAGGTTAGATATATGCTAGACTGATTATATGATTATAATGTAAAATAATAATATGATATGATTATAGAGCTGATTTTTATTCAATTGTATTATCTAATAATGGATTAAGTAAAGTATAAAAAGCGATGGAGGATATGGTGCTGTTACTAATTTTAAGTCGACTTAACTTACTTCTCTCTTGTAGGTGGTAGAGCCACGCTGTGAATGGGTCGGCTCGCCCGGGGCAGTACCACCCCTCTCACAGAAAACCGACGTGAAGTAACAGTGCTTTGTTGCGATTCGTTCGGTCAGTGAGAGCGCCGGAGGCCCACCTCTCCTCCCCCCCACCACAGGCTGACAACGACTTCCCTGGTGTTGCAAGTATCTATGAACAGTAACCACCACTTAACATCAGGTGACTCACCTGTTCGTTTGACTCCTACAATATAAAAAAAATATCAAAAAATCTCATAATTGTTTCATATAATACCTAATGTAACAAAACCTATTGTTGTAATAAAAGCTAGGCAGAGGATACATTTTATACCTATTTTTGATTATTTAAATTACTCCTAGTTATAAGCAAATACCATACTAACGGATAGACATGAAAAGTATTTCATTTAATAATTTAAAGGAATAAAACAATAGAAAGATGTAGATTTTTGTACAATATCTAAAAGCAATTACATAGATGACACACAAAGCCGAATATAGAATATGGTATTGAATCCAGAGGCAATACATCAATAGTTTTAACATGAAACGACGATTATTTCAACCATTCTTTTCATCGAATTTTACACTGTCACTAGTCACTGTCACTAGCGATTGTACCTTGAGTTACATAAGAAGTATAGGCGCAAATACGTATATGTTAATGACTACGTCCGGTACCGCTATGACATACCCGAGAGGCGAGACTACACGCCACCCGGGGAATCACTATTGACCTGCGATACCGCGCTATTGACTTTATCGGGGGTGTTACTAATGACCTCGAACGCTATTGGTCGGCTATTCATTATTCACAGCATATAAAGGACAAGATGTCGCTGATCTGCACGCGGACTGCTCCGTTGTCCACACGCGTACGAGGTCGTTCGAGTGAACCGCGCGCACTCCGACCTACGCGACAATGCGTCCCGCTAGCGCTGCCTCTTCTTCGAGAAGTACAAAAAGGGCCCTTTTCAGGGCCAAATAACAGAATGTCCTTCGTCGTCACGACGCAAGACCAGCGTGCCTACGGAACTTGAAGCCTCACGAACACGGACCACTGCTACGCCCACCGGACTCCGCACCACCGTGCTTGCGCCTCGCTTGTCGGCTCTTGACCCGCGACAGAGGCCGTCTGGCGCACCGTCCACCTTGACAGATGAATACGAGAGCGACATCGTCTGCCCGGATAAATAGTTACAGTGCGTTCAGAGTGTTTATTGCCATTCCTGACTGCATCGACTCTATACGTGATTAGTGTAACATATAGTTAATTATACATACGTAGTAAGATGTTAAGAGTAACAATATATTTTCTTATTTCTTTCCATGGGTTCTATTTTAATAGTTAAATTCATTAATTCAACGGCTCATTTTAGCTTATTCATTTCCATAAATTTATAAATAGACCATGATAAACCATTTTCACGTTATATTCAGAGCTTTGAGATTTAATCGACTGTACATTGTGCGACAGAGCTGAGTTGAACAAATATTTATAGCTTGTTGATATACGCTATAAATAACAGTAAAAAAAATACTTCAAATATATAGTAAAAAAAATGATATGTAGCATTGATATAACCTTCAATTATATTATCAAATATCTTTTTAAGCTTTAGATATGTAGATTGTGTATGAATGAAGATATACACGGATGCTTTTTCTTATCTTACTATATTATACTTAATTATGGGGGACCGGAATGAAACCGCCATAAATGCAATAATTACTATATTATACTTAATTATAGGGGACCGGAATGAAACCGCCATAAATGCAATAACGTCTAAAACACATCGACTCTATACGTGATTAGTGTAACATATAGTTAATTATACATACGTAGTAAGATGTTAAGAGTAACAATATATTTTCTTATTTCTTTCCATGGGTTCTATTTTAATAGTTAAATTCATTAATTCAACGGCTCATTTTAGCTTATTCATTTCCATAAATTTATAAATAGACCATGATAAACCATTTTCACGTTATATTCAGAGCTTTGAGATTTAATCGACTGTACATTGTGCGACAGAGCTGAGTCGAACAAATATTTATAGCGTGTTGATATACCTACGCTATAAATAACAGTTTAAAAAAAATTCGAGTATATAGTAAAAAAAGATTATATGTAGCATTGATGTAACCTTCAATTATATTATCAAATATCTTTTTAACCTATAGATATGTAGATTGTGTATGAATGAAGATATACGCGGATGCTATTTCTTATCTTGCTATATATCAATACTCATATAATTACTATCTATAAAAATATAGAAGACGCATCACAAATTGTCTCTAGTTATGGCTCTTCGGTACCATTTATAATAGGAATAATTTTATTTCATATAGATATTAATTTATGTGACGCGGTGAACATCCTAACATGAGAGTTATTGAAGAAAGACTTTTATATAAATTTATATACACTGTATAAGTTATTTACAATATATGAAACGGAATAAATTAGACAAAATAGTCTCTAACTAAATTAGACAGTTTGCCCGAGGGAATCGTTATAAGGAAATTAACTCGCTAGACGATAACTCTAAGACCCAAATTTATTTAGCACTAGTTTATCTTCTTCAAGATTTTATTTAACTACATACTTTTTGATTATACAGAACCCATCCCATTAGCATAGCACTTCGATGGTTCTCGGTAACTTACTTTTTGGAAATCATCGGGCCTATGCCTTTTTTAAACGCATCGCAAAGCGGGAGTGTATCAGCTAATGAGAAATAAAACAAAATATTAATTGAGTAAAACAATGTTCAATAGATTTAGTTCAATAGATTTATGGTACAGTTACCACAATAAACATCAGTGCCTGGTTATCAAATTATCTTGAAATCAAATGGGATTAACTAAGTTTCGATACGTAAGCGGATTTATCTATTACTGAATATAATGAAACCATATTGTCGGATTCACAATGTGGTTATAACCGATAATGGATTACGCGGCTAAATGAAAAGCTTTATGTCCGTACAATCAAACAAACATAACATCCTCTATTTACAAAGAAATATCTTGTTAGTATTATAATTCTCACTCTATTCACCATTCTATGTAAAGTTTTATTCTTTCCTTTGACTCGCTAAACAAAAAGTAAATTTAGTTATATTCTCTCAAGGGCATATTATGTTTATGTCACTGTCGCTTCATTTTATCGTTTCAGGTATGTTAGCACCCACCTTCGGTGCCGCTGCATCACATTCAATAGACGAGACTACAACACGACCGGAACATAGATATTAGCGCCACCATATTAGAGAAACACATTAACACTAGCGCCACCATATTAAAGATACATAAATATTCACTAAATGAAAAGCTTTATGTCCGTACAACCAAACAAACATAACATCCTCTATTTACAAAGAAATATCTTGTTAGTTTCATAATCTATTCTTTCCTTAAACTTGCTAAACAAAAAAGTAAAAAGAGCATTAAAATATATATTTTTAATGTTATATTTATTACGTAAACCATGCAAATTCTATTGGCATTTCTACTTTCAGGTTTGACTTTTAAAATAATGCAATTAAATAATAAAAAAAGAAAATCTGTTCACAATATCCCACAAGCATGGATTAAAGGTGCGAAATGCCGTTTAGATAAAACGCTTCTATAAGAAGTCCTTGTTTCAAATACCTGCCCCATTTCGCCGGAATTGCTTCAACTTTGCGCTTTGCACTTTGCATTTTGCGAAGAGTCTAGAAACGCTTTTGTTCTATTCCTTTTAACGCGTGCTTAAATCGGTTAAGTGTTGGAACAACCAACTTTGGATAAATAAGAAACGGTGAATAAACAATTAACAAAAGCAAGAGATAATTAAAGTATGAATCCATTATATCAAGAATTCGTTTTATTGACTACTTTTTGTTGAGCTGCAGGACTTACATATATTATGCTATACTTACATGTAAAATATAATAATTCAGACTGGTCTAGGAAAAAAGAGAATTAAAATATATCATTTTAATGCTATGTTTATTACGTAAAACATGCAATTAATTATAATGGCGTATCTGCTTTAGGTTTGACTTTTAAAATATAATAGTAATGCAATTAAATAGAATAACAAAAGAAAATCTGTTCACAATATCCCACAAGCATGGATTAAAGGTGCGAAATGCCGTTTAGATAAAACGCTTCTATAAGAAGTCCTTGTTTCAAATACCTGCCCCATTTCGCCGGAATTGCTTCAACTTTGCGCTTTGCACTTTGCATTTTGCGAAGAGTCTAGAAACGCTTTTGTTCTATTCCTTTTAACGCGTGCTTAAATCGGTTAAGTGTTGGAACAACCAACTTTGGATAAACGAGAAACTGCGAATAAACAATTAACAAAAGCAACAGATAATTAAAGTATGAATCCATTAAATCAAGAATTAGTTTTATTGACTACTTTTTGTTGAGCTGCAGGACTTACATATATTATGCTATACTTACATATATTATGCTTTGTATAAACATATCTTATTATTGTTAGCAAATACTAACTGTGCCCACGACTCCATCCGTGTCGGATTTTTTTTTCTCGAACTGACTACGCTATTTACCTGGCAGGGTCAGCACAGCTTCACCGGACTACTAAGGTTGGCGCTTAAGGCACTCAACCGATTTGGGTTTTAGGTAACATACACAAGGGTGCACGCACACCTCGGGTTGGGCTGTTACCTGGAAAAAGTCGCGTCTGACCTAGCTAACTATTCTAAGCTATTCATACATATATATATTTGTGAACCATACAATCGAAATTGCATGATTCACAAATGAATACGTGTATATCGGAATGAAACGAACTAAAACTATTCGAATCCGTGTCGGACCTAATGTAAAAAACAGTGTCTAATAAATTACTATTCTCTCATACTTGCCTCCAGTCGTCATTCAAATTAAAATAACTTTTGACAGAGTGGCCCGATTTTAGTGAAATAAAGACTAAGTTACTCTCGAGTATACGCTTTATGATGAATTTCTTGATTAAGTTTTATTGTGAACCCAGTAGCTTAGCAGTGAAGCGTGTTCATACAAACAGACAGGCAGACATTTCTAAAAATGATTGAAATGTATTCTATTACTTAGTCCTAGATACCTGCAACAATTCTTATCATGAATATCGAAAAAGTAGAGACAGATTTAGATTAATTTTATATCTATAGATCAACTATATTCAAAATTTCATACATTTCACGCTGTTTCAGCATGATATAGACTCGTAAGGAAAATTCTGGTATGTTTAAAAACGTAGTTTTATTTGTTTTTAGTTTCAAGATCATAAATAAGTGAGACGTGGTAGCGGCCAATCTATCAAGTGCAAGTAACGTCCACTTACCACTATAATATTTAACTAAACATCATTAATTATATGTTAATGTCATGTGAAATATCTCAATTTTTTAAATGAAAGCTTCTATAACTATTCTAATATAATTCACAAGATCTAAAATAAAATAGCACAATATATTCAAAGGTTCAATGGGCATGTACATGGTTGTACCATTGATATAGTGAGGACCACATAGGGGATCGTATTCTCAAGATATTTGTTCAGGACAGCCACATTTTCCCACAACGTCAAATATTTGAAACAGTTGATGGCAAAACGCTTCAACTCGCTCGTTATCAAGTGCTAGTATCGATTTACAGTTTTCTTAAGGAAATTGGAATACATGTATTTTGTTATTATTATTAAAATTGCCTTTCAAATGTGTGTGTATTTCACTGGATTCATTATCACTCATGAATTGAATCTTAATTCAGCGTAGATATTAATTATTATTATGTATGGTACTGTATTAAAAATTATAAGCCGAAAGGATTTTGTTAAAAATTATTTTATTTGAACGATTTCTAAGTTACTTTTAAATAATAAAAAAAAATTCCAAAAAAAAAACCGCCTTCGATGTGAAACACAAGTAAGGCACTAAAAAGCGAAAAATAACTGAATTATTAAATTAACCAAATTAAATAAAAAATATTGATAATCGCGCTACCGAATAATATATTTGAAGTCGATGTACCACCTCTGAATATAATCGATTCAAATAAAAAAAGAATCCTTAAAATCGGTTAATAATTGACGGAGATATCGATTAACATACATAAAAAAAAAAAATACACACAACCGAACGTAGTAACCTCCTCCTTTTTCGAAGTCGGTTAAAATATGTAAAGCTGCTTTAAAAATAGAAATATTACAAGAATCAGTGGGAATTTTAGCGATAATATTTCGCCCAGTCGTATGTAAATTCTCCAAGCAACCTCGCATATCTAGACAGACAACAAACTAGAACTTTTATTTGTGAGCGCTAACATCCTATAAATTGTATCAAAATATAAAATTTCTTTCAAAATATATTGGTGATCATAACTATTAGATATATAAGTGCCGGTATTTCACCGCAACCAGTCTTGAAAGTCTGTTATAATCACTTGTTTCATGTTCCAAAATAGTTTACGATGTATAATATGGCTATTGGATGTCGTTGTACAATTTTAGACAGATGTCAGGTGTAGTTACTCTGCCAAATCTGAAATCGGAAGCAAAATTAATTAAAATAACTCGGATTTTGCCGGAAATGAATTACATAGATATTATGTTTGAATATTCTATTAGACAGGAATAAATATAATCCACTAGCTGACCCGTGCAACTTTGTCTGCTCCAAATCGGTTACTACCGGTGTCAATTTTATTTTTAAACGCGAAAAATATTAATAAACCTAAAACGCGATTACAGCGACACCTACCATTTTCAATTGTAGATCCAAACTATCCAGAGACTTACTTCAAACACACACTTAGTTGATATGCGAAAAATGTTCATAAATAAGCCTAGAACCCGTTAGCAGCACCACTAATCGGTTTTAATTGAGGTAAAAAGTAGCCAATATATATTGTCAATTAATACATTTATATTTAGTAGCAGGGGTGTAAGGGGTGTCGAATAACATCTAAGACTTGAGACACCCAAGCCAACCTCACCTGCACGTGGTGCACTCTGCTGAATAACGAACGAGTCAATGGCGAAAGCGGGGTGGTAGGGTTTTGCAGCCCGACTGGGTCGCACCCACCATGTATATGGCGAAAGAGCCCGTCATATTGATTCGCTTCTGCGGGTCGCGTTTCGGGATCAGCCTGTGCATATCCAGCTATTCGCAGGCCGGCATGACAGCGGCGACCAGCGATGGATAATCTATCACTCGGTGGTTGCCATTGTTTTTGGATTGTACTGTGCTTACCAGTCATTTTGCTGTGCTACTATAAAAAAAATCAAAAAATTTAACTAGCATAAGCCCGCGGTTCCGTTCGTGTTAATGTAGATTTGACCTATTTCTCACGAACAGTTTTTTTTCTGAAGTAAAAGTACCCTTTGTCCCATTTTGTACTTCTGACAATATGTATGCAAAATTTCAAGGCGATCGATTGAGTAGTCATGGTGTGAAAGCTTAACAAACAAACGATCATGGAATTGACGGTAGATATAAGTAAGGATAAGCCTTATAACGCCTCTAATAAGCGTCTACGTATATTGCGTAACCTAAAAAAGAAAGACAAAGAAATACATCAAATATTTATTATTTTGGAACTAATAAACACTCAGACAGTTACTAAATCACTTTTATACTGAATTATATACAGGTAACACATATAATGCGGGCGTGGTTCACGGTACGGGGCGGCGTATAGTGACCGGGCTCTAATGGCGTCCATTACGTTGCTTGCCACCTGCGCTAATGGCTCAGAAATATTTAATTGATGAGCGCTGTACAGATTTCGTCGATTCACATTTTTCATCCGTTCGTTTGTGCTCAATGTTTATTCTTTGTTTGAAATTGTTGTTTGTGGCCACGTATTCTTTTGTTGCTTATTACTTTAAACACATGAAATATGTCGTTACGTGATCGAAATATTTTAACTTAAGTTTACATATACTAATTTCGTATAATAATATAATTGCGTTCATTTCTATTATACTATTTTATATAACTTATAATAATCATGTATCAATTTATACATTGGCGTTGTATAAAGTAGTTAAAAAACATTGTGAATTTCAAATCTAAATAAGAGCTATTTAAGTATTCAATCTTTTAATAAAATCTATAACAATTATATTTATGTTATAGTACGAATTTAAATTACTTACAACACAAATAATATATATGTCAAATCTTCGATACTTTTTTTTTCTCGAACTGACTACGTTCTGACCTATAGTCGACGTATTTTAAACAGAGTCGTCGGACAATAAATGTCACTGATATTAGGAATGTGCACGCAATGCAACCCTAACAGCTTCACCGGACTACTAATCTTCGATACTTTAAAAAGTGTATGGTATTGAAACTGGTTATACTGTTAGCCTGTTATATAGGAATATGTTTAGCTAGATTCATTTTGAGCTATATCTTTTATATTTAAACTGTAAATTTGTCTTTGCCACCAAGCCTTCTAACCGATTTTAAGTTACCATTGTAAAATTTCATCGTTATTGCGGAACAAATCGTTCGAATCGTTTACCTCTATGGAAAACGTAATAATACGAGGTGTGACAATTAAGTAATGAGACTAATTCCCTTCCCATTCCCGAGCATCCTTTTCCTCTTCACTGATATATTTACCATCGCTCTAGCTTGTTTAGTTCGCCTGTGTTACACTAAACGTATAATCAGCTAGTCAGTCAGGATAACCAATAAATACTCTGAAGGCACTGTAACTATTTATCCGGGCAGAGCTTCGCCTGACAGTAACTTCGGATTTTTAACAGCAATGAAATCAAGCACTTCTAAGCAATTAATATAATGTTACAAAGTTTAAAATTTTATTAAATGTTGCTCTTTGTCTTCGGATGAAAAGGGTCTGCGTGTCATCCGAATACAACGCAAAAGCTCAAATGATCCTAAAACTAGCGGACCCGGAGGACGTTGTCCCGTCCTAATAATAAATAGCCTTGACAAATTATATACGTAAACTTACCTCATGAATCACTGTATCTACTGGTGAAAACCGCGTGAAAATATGTTCAATAGTTTTTGAGTTTATCGCGAACAGACAGACAGACAGACAGGGCAGAGTACTTTGTTTTATATTATGTAATGATAATTATCTCACATTCTTTTTAAAAAGAACTAATGAATAAACACTCATTCTTATTTTACATAAGAAAGTTCAAATTACTTTATTTTGGAGTAGCGAATTATTGTGATTCAGTAGAAATATAGAAAACAACACTAGAAAACATGGGGACTGGATTTCAAGTCAACTTACGGGAGCCCACCTTTTTTTTCTCAAACTGATCACGCTATTGACCTAGAAAGGTCTTAACAGCTTCACCGGACTACTAAGGCGAGCGCTTAAGGTACGCAGCCGATTTTATTTGAATGGGGATCCCACCTGTAGATGTCTCACAACAGGTTTTCAACTTGAGAGCGGTATCACCGTACTGCGGCTTCATTAAAATGTTTTTCTTCACTGAAAACTCCGGCTCAGTTGAAAAAATTCGAACTTGCATCGCTCGCTACACCTTGTACGCTAACCATCATCATCACTATCAGTTTTAAGAAATGTTATTTGTCTATGAGATATTAAAACATCACAAAATCGTCCGCTGTGCACATCTGCATGTGTACATCTTATAACGTATGCTTATTTATTGTTCTGTAAATAATACATAGTATATAGATATCGGATAGAGTTACTCAAAGGGAAGTGACAACCGGTGTATACATATATGGGCACTTTACCACAGCTATTTACTACATTCTAGCTGCCGTTGAAACTAAGAAATTAAAAACATGACCAAAAGCTACTTCAATTCAACCAACACAATCCAATCCTACAATAACATAAATTACACAATTGGAGGGACTAAAACTCTATAAAACTAGAACAAAAAACAACAAAAGTAGAGACAATAACAGAAAAACTGGCAAACAATTTCAATTGAGTATAATCCATTGAAACCAATTTAGATAACTCGTATAAAAAACTTGATCTAAAATCGATTGTTCCCGGCTACGTGCAGGCCAATAAATAACCGCAGTACGATAAAAACTGTACAAATCTCCACAACAAAGCTGGGCGACCGGTCTATGGTAAAAATAAAAACAATTAACACTATGTAATGATAATTATCTCACATTCTTTTTAAAAAGAACTAATGAATAAACACTCATTCTTATTTTACATAAGAAAGTTCAAATTACTTTATTTTGGAGTAGCGAATTATTGTGATTCAGTAGAAATATAGAAAACAACACTAGAAAACATGGGGACTGGATTTCAAGTCAACTTACGGGAGCCCACCTTTTTTTTCTCAAACTGATCACGCTATTGACCTAGAAAGGTCTTAACAGCTTCACCGGACTACTAAGGCGAGCGCTTAAGGTACGCAGCCGATTTTATTTGAATGGGGATCCCACCGATGCAAGTTCGAATTTTTTCAACTGAGCCGGAGTTTTCAGTGAAGAAAAACATTTTAATGAAGCCGCAGTACGGTGATACCGCTCTCAAGTTGAAACTCCGGCTCAGTTGAAAAAATTCGAACTTGCATCGCTCGCTACACCTTGTACGCTAACCATCATCATCACTATCAGTTTTAAGAAATGTTATTTGTCTATGAGATATTAAAACATCACAAAATCGTCCGCTGTGCACATCTGCATGTGTACATCTTATAACGTATGCTTATTTATTGTTCTGTAAATAATACATAGTATATAGATATCGGATAGAGTTACTCAAAGGGAAGTGACAACCGGTGTATACATATATGGGCACTTTACCACAGCTATTTACTACATTCTAGCTGCCGTTGAAACTAAGAAATTAAAAACATGACCAAAAGCTACTTCAATTCAACCAACACAATCCAATCCTACAATAACATAAATTACACAATTGGAGGGACTAAAACTCTATAAAACTAGAACAAAAAACAACAAAAGTAGAGACAATAACAGAAAAACTGGCAAACAATTTCAATTGAGTATAATCCATTGAAACCAATTTAGATAACTCGTATAAAAAACTTGATCTAAAATCGATTGTTCCCGGCTACGTGCAGGCCAATAAATAACCGCAGTACGATAAAAACTGTACAAATCTCCACAACAAAGCTGGGCGACCGGTCTATGGTAAAAATAAAAACAATTAACACTACAACGCAGCTTGCGCTCGTGGCCGGCCAGCAAAACTCTGACGCTTGTGGATAATTTATTTTCAATAGTTAGTCCTGTGTCTCTTTATAATACTTTTTTTATTCAATTTATATCCTTCCTTATATCACCTCACATATCCCTATCATATCTACCTATCATATACCCCTATCTGTGTACCCGTATCTAGCACGCGGCAGTGTGTCAAGCCAAGTTCAAGCTAACAGAATCGTGAGCGCGCACTACCGTGTGGATCCACATTTCACATAAACATATCAAATTCGTCCCATGTATTAAGGCTTTCAAGATATATATGTGCTGCAAATTTTATAAGCACACATCAAACATTTATTTAAATATTATCGTCCAAAAATCGTCATTATTATCACTGACTGACCTATAGCCGTAAATTCTAAGCTAGTTCCAGATAATCTAGAAAGTTCAAATTTGGCATCCAGATAGGTAGTTGGGTGAATATTAAGGAAAAATTAGTAATTTTTTATCATTTTATTATAATTTTTCAGTTAATTATTATATTAGGAATACTCACTTATAGCGCCTGTAATGTAAGAATAGCAATCAAAATAGATGACATTTAATATGTGGATTTTAAGGTAATGTCGTGAATATATAACGAGTGGAATACCACGCTGAATTTTTCTAAATCCAAACATATCAGCTTTAGTACTTACAACTACTTATAAATAAGAGTGTAGTTCAAGCTTTGTGTAAATAGGTATTATAGGTCCAGTTTCGTATGTATTCTGTTATTAACTGGGATTTAGTATTGGAAATTAACAAAAATCATTTGGTATTAATGTTACCATGAATAAGTAACTACTAATAATTTCTGTACAAAAA